>CAJQZM010026180.1:0-36920 GCA_907164665.1 Colias nastes
AAATTTTGAAAATTTTAAATTCATAGTTTAACAAATAGTCTTCAATTCAAGGAAACTTGGGGCAATTGTGTCATTATTTTTTACTGTGATTCTAGAAATGTTATTTAGGGTTACGGTTCCAAAGTTTAAATGAACAAAAATAATAAAAATTAACCACAATAACCGAAAAATAGTTACAGGTTGACCAAATTTTTAGGTTTTTCTTAAATGCCCATAATTTTCAAAATGCATGGGATAGATTTTTTTTCAGATTTTTCTCATGATGGTTACAATCAATCCTGTCGCCCCGTTTTGGCTTGACGTTGAGTTCTGGGACACCCTGTATATGTACCATATACATTTATCTATAGTTAAAATAGAAAAGATGATTCGAATGTAGAAGTTACTTTTTATTCGATTAGAAATAATTCATAATTCATTAATTAATTTATATTTGAATGTATCCTCAAACTTTGTTCAATCAATTTTTTTTATTATCTTCTTAGATACTTCTTCATAGTTCATTGTAGATATAGTTTATATGGTATATGGTGATCTTTATAAATAAAACATACAATATCATCCAACTTTAATATCGATTCGGCCATGATAACACTATATGAATACCATTACTAAAAACAAAACAGCTTTACGAAAGCTCCCGAATCATTCGCATCAATTCCCAAGCAAAAACGTACCAACACTTTATCAAGTGAAAAATATATCAATATTTATGTAATGTTGCTAACATACTTTAAGAATTATATTATGTACTAACAAAAATGAGTCTATAGTTGCTCGAAGAATGTTTATTTTTCCAAAATGTAAGTCACAACGATCGATGACCGCGTCAAATCCTGAAGGGTACAACTATCAATAGATCGATAAGCGAAGTAGCCGGTTCATCACTAATTTACAATTTTATGGCTTGTGGGAACGGGGGGCAGGCCACTCCATTAGACCCGCCCGGCCCGGAGGAGCGTGCGCAAATAAATAATATATATTTGAATCTTTTGTTGAGTTGTAGAAAAAAGTTCGTCTTTTGTTGTGATGTTGTCTTGGTTTTTGTGTTATGTACTGCAATTTTTATTGCAGTGTAAGATATTTGTTGAATAACGAGTTGAGTTGTGTATGCGCATTTAAGTAATATGGAATAAATTAACTAGGAATAACGGATAGGGCGTTCAACGTCTTGCGTGAATCAAAGTTATAGGTACGTGCATGCAGAAAACTGAACCATAGGTAATAGATACATTATTTACAAAGCAAATAGACAATTTACTGATTTAATGTTGTTGGTACCTGAAAAAACCACAGTTAATAAAGAGAATATATAATTGAATATTTCATTAAACTTAGCAAGTTCATCTATAATTTCTTGCACACTCTATTTAATTAATTTATATGCAAAATTATATAAATTAATATGCTAACGGTACAAATCCACGCCTCCCCACAAGAAACACGCGCAAAGGAGAAAGGAGAAAACTGAGACTGGGTACTGAGGGAGATCTTTAAGATACGTCGCCATGGTAACACTTATTTCGACACACATTTGGGGTAAGGCATAGTTTACACAGCTTGAAGGAAAATTCTATGATGTAAGGGCATATTGAGGTCAAAATACAAGTAGAGTACCTATAGTAGAGTACGTTTTTGGGGCAATAAATAGAATCTTATGTAGTCTTTATTACTTTTTAAGGGCCTCAAAAATAATTTGTACGAGTACAGCACGTTACGTTAACGAGTGCTTTGATAAACAAAATGATTTTTAAATTGCTTAAAATATAAAGTAACAAACGGTTTTAGTGAAACACATTGAATACATCTATGCCTAGCACATAATAAATAGGATTGTATTATATTTAATAAATTCAAATTATTTTCAATTAATAATTAATATTTAAATTATTGTAATAAGATCTAAATAACATTTAAATACAGAAATTTCCTCACAAGCTTTTGAAACATCGCGAAGAATTTATTTAAAAATACCTATATTATAAACCATACATAAACTTCGCCACAATGTATCCACGACCTTAACGATAGTTTCACACACACAAGTACAGCTCATACACACTACACAGTAGGTATTAGGAGAATTCGGCCCAACCTCCCTCAAAGTTTCTGTTATTAAGCAAATGCTTTGTAAACATTTCGGGTACCTTAGTTTGCTTCTGAATAGCCCGGGCGATAAGTTTAAGCTTCGATTTATATAAACTTACGTCCTTAATACACAAAGGGTTTGCTTACAGAATCGTTAAGATAATGAAAGTATTAGTTTTCAAAACGTTAACGTTTATGGGGTTAATATGCAGAATAAGATAAAGCTACATTATTACCTTAAAATTTAGTTTTAGAAGGAGGACCGTTAAATGGATACAGCGTTTCTTTTTGTATAAAGAATTTTATTGCAAAGCAAAGACAGGTTATTTTAAATAAATTGTGAACTTAAAAAATGTTTTCGTTATCTATTGACTTACTTTTTTGATAGTGAACTGCATAGACACATAGAAATACTATATTTAATGGATAGGGTAGAGTCACTTACAAACAAGGCTCAACATAGGTATCTTTTTACTTTATTTTACTGTATCAGGAGTATCATTTAAATATAATTAAAAGACATATCAAAATATCCATAGGTATATAGTTATACTTATGTAAGTTCGGGTGATTCCCTGAAATCTCTTACAGCGGTTATTTTAATATTAAACAGCTCTACACAATTGTAAAAATTAAAACCAGTTGCATCCATAAGAAGAAGAAAGAATAAAACGAATGAATAATATCATAATATTTATATTCAACAGCGTTATAGGTACATAAAATGGAAAGTAAAAATCAAGATTGCTCTGAAATAGGTACGTAAATAGAGCAATGATGGCCGCGGTTGCGGTCCGAAGTTAGCGACAAATTGCTTGCCCGCTAACGACTTCGCCTAACTGCTGCAACTTGAAATAGCCCGACCTATAATATATCTGAAATTATATCTTATATATATAGAATATAGACCAAGTTTAGTGGTAATTTTACAGCTAGCGTCCTTTACTTCTCTTTAGGTAATTTTTATTTTCGTTAAGATTGTTTATGTACAAGTAAACTATATAAAATGGCAATATAATGATACTAGCAGCTTGCCCCGGCTTCGTCTAGATATATTTGAAAAAAAAAATTATGTTACTCCGTACAGATATAGCTTTCTAGTGGTGAAAGAATTTAGGAAATCGGATACCTAAGTACTTTTTATGTAAAGATATTACAAACATACAAAAACATAAATGTTTACTCAATATATTAGTTAAGATATTGTCTGAATGCCTTGAAGAACGAATAAATATATCGTACAGTCTTCTAGTTTATTATGTCTAAAGTTTAATCTCAAAAAGTGTTTAGGCACGCGACTGATCCCTTGGGACAGCGCTTCGTAAAATTACAGCTAGATTCCAACTTTATTATTTTATTCAATGTAATTTTTAGTTATTTATTTCAAAAAACTTAGTACATATAGATATTCTAGATATTTGTGTATGTAGATATAGTTTGATAGTAGTACTAAACTTTTAGTAAAAAGCTTAATATATTTTGAAAGAGACTTTACCTATGTATGTTACTTCGATATTAGTAAAAATAGATTTTAAAGACAGATATAACCTAGATCCTAATTCGATACCCGTATGAAAACTCACACACAAAACTGAAAAGTCCACAACTTTTTCCCGCACCAAAGTAATTACTAGTTTCAGAAAGTGTCGTATCTCACGTATCTTGTATATTATTTACATGTGAAATATTACCAAAAGTTGGGCGGTTGGCCGGCAGTTAAGGAGGAGTTCCGATGAAATATGTCTTGGGGGTGGAGGGAGGTTTAAATTAAGGACGTAGCCTTAAGCTGGCACGGGCACGATGAGACCTATTAAGTAATTAAATCGGTGGTGTCAGTCTTAAAATGTATGCGACTTTTCATGCGACAGATTTCATTACGGCCGTATGATTTTTAATTTTTGATGAGATAGATAGAGCAACTCTTAAATATTTTTAAATTCTTAATTATAATAACGGTATACTATAATTTCCATTGTAAATTTTATTGATAATCTCCTTCCGTTCTATTCTTTGTAATATATTGTTATAGATATATTATTATATCAAACTACTTCCAGTATCATTAATAGATATCGTTGCTGTTTCAAGCTAATTTGCGCATAGGTGTTTGATATGATTATGAAAGCATAATATAATAATAATCATACACTGTAGAACACAATATTTTACAAATCGCCAAGATGTAAAAGTGCAGCCTTATTTAGTTTTTTCTTGCAATACCTACTAGCTAATCAAATAACTTCTTCTCTCAAAAAGAATATTTTTCATAGCTTTTACAATATTTTCATTGTTGCTCCGCTCCTGTTATCGCAGCGTTATATGTGCGCGTAAATAATAATTTTATTATTTACTTCAAAAATTCATTCTTTCAGCGACAATACTCTTTAACTATAAAATATAGGTATTCGCATCAACACTTTAAAATACATGCATAGATTTGAATTTTACATCCATAAATAATATGAAACCTTCACTCTCACAAGCCGAAGCTTACATCTAGAAATCAATAAATAGAGGGTAGTTATTACTTTAAGTTGGAGTTCGTGAAACTAATAAGTGGGGGTGGCCCCCGGGCATCACCCTTCGTTGCAGGGGAGCCAGGGTTAAGACGGAGGGTGAAAGATTGCAAAATGGCGAATTCATGATAATGCGTTTAATATTCCTTAGATGGCAGAGTAAGGGATCTACGTCAGATGTTGAATAGAATATGAGTGGTGCAGAGTTTTATGTAAAATACTAGCTGAATCACGCCACTTCGTCTGCTCCAGTAAAATAATATTTCTTTTAACTCTCTCGCTTTATATTACTAAGTAATTAATCTAGATTTTATAGTTTAACTGACTTTGGGTTGAAAAATTATGAAACATCGATTTCGTCTTGACGCTATGTAATCTATACTCATATTATAAAGCTGAAGAGTTTGTTTGTTTGAACGCGCTAATCTCAGGAACTACTGGTCCGATTTGAAAAATTCTTTCGATGTTAGATAGCCATTTATCGAGAAAGGTTCGACTATAATAAATCGACTATATATCAGCATCCTGAAGACCAACAGGAGCGCAGCAATGCGAGTGAACCCGCGGGGCACAGCTAGTTCTATAATATCTATTATAATTTTTGACTTTTATGCCATAGGAAAGATCGGTAGCCACTTTCCTTACCAGAATTACGATATTTTATAATGATATTACGATATCTTATACGTTCACGACATAAACAGACATAACTTTAACATTTTGATAAAAAAAACATTAGATAGGTGCAGTGTTCTTTATTTTTTAACTTAAGTAGACCATTTCATCACATTAAATTTGGTAATTATCTCTGTTAATTACGCCTCTAAATAATTTACCACAAGAAAGGAGAAGCCCCAAACAACAGAACAACGAGATATAACAAACTTAGTTTCATGGGAAACCATACAAGTTTTAATGAAAATGCCCAAACCCATGTTTAATATACGAAGTACAGAGTACATACTTAACACGTGCTATTTGTCTTCATATTTTATACCCCTTTTCTGTTATAAAAATAATTTAATATATAAGTTGGTAATATAATATTATCTCTGTATAATAAAAACTGAAATGATATTTATTAGATTACTAGCGGTCCGCCCCGGCTTCGCCCGTGGTACATGTTTACGTTTTCTCTACGTAAGAACCATCCTCGTACTTCAAGGAATATAATAAAAAAAGAATTATCGAAATCGGTTCAGCCGTTCTCGAGTTATGCGCTTACCAACACATTTTGCGATTCATTTTTATATATAAGAGAAGATAGCTTTTCTAATTATTAAGATAAAGTTTCATATTTTTAGTAGATATATAAACTTGTGAGTATGTTTAGTTATATGAAATCAGATTCCCATATAACACTTGTAAAAATATGCTGTAACATATTATTTTCTTTATATGAATATGTTACAAGCTATGTATATTTCGACTGTACTCAGTATTATTTAAACATAGGTAATAGTAATATACAAGATTTTATCTGGAAATCAGCATCTGTATAATGTATCAACAAATATTCTGAGCTAGATAACGCTCTATATAGAGCTCTATTGCTATATCTATTTAACTAAACAATAGCTTTTTTAA
Organism: Colias nastes; assembly: GCA_907164665.1. Taxonomy (NCBI): domain Eukaryota; kingdom Metazoa; phylum Arthropoda; class Insecta; order Lepidoptera; family Pieridae; genus Colias; species Colias nastes. The sequence goes on from CAJQZM010026180.1 coordinate 6,192, forward strand.
TAACTGTAGACTCTAATTTGACTGGTATAATTGTGACTAAGTGTAGATTGAAGTACATTTTGAGTAGTATAGTTTACCCTGGAAGTAACTAGTAATATGTAAATTAATTTCATCATCAATTGAAAAATAGTGGTATAGGTAAATTCTTCAGTCTGGTCATGTTGAACTCTATTAAGTTTACCTTTTTACACAAAACTATGGCTTATAAATAGACTAGGCGTGTATTACATGTACCACCAATATTGTCCCTTCACGGGCGAGTAGAGATTATTGAAGGGCCGGTGGACCACTCAAGGAAATTGGGTCATTTGTCCCTTCAGCTCCCACTTGTTCCACGGCACAAGATGTGTTTTAACTCTATCGATTTTCTGTTACCCTAGTATTTTGTTGAGCGCTGTTCGTTAACAATTATAAGTATTTTCCACGTCTTTGAAACTTTGAAGGGTTACTAAATGGTGTCAATACCATCAGGGTATCTATGTTATGTTTTAGTTTTTAGTTAGTACGATGTCGTGTGTTCAACTGATATATGAGAATAAGTTTCAAATTCTTCTCTAGGTACATTATACGAATTCTTATTTTAACATCAGATCTTGTAGCCACGTTTAATAAATTCCTTCCAATATCCCTTCTTAATATATATTTAGAAATAGAAAGAAACAAACCCTTATTTATTTATTTATTTATAACACTTTATTGCACAAACAAAATTAGGACAAAAATAACATTAAAATACAAAAGGAAGGCATAGTTTGTACAAGAGGCGGCCTTATTGCTAAGCAGCATTGCTGTTATCTTATATTATGATTTATAGAATAACATAAATTTAAAAGATAAGTAACATGTAAAATATATATAAATGTTCCAGAGAGTAGGACTGCGGTTCGTGGAACTGTTGAGTTGCGGTTTATTGGAATCGTCTATTACTTTCGAAACATTTATTAGTCTTCATTACTCCGATTTATAGATTCCTCGAAGCATTTTGATCTCTTATTGTGTAATTAATATATTATTTATTAGAAATATTTTGATTGTTATTTACATTATGCGTTTTTGCTTGATTAGTTGACGTGAGGTTTCCTTTCAATATACTGGGTACACGAAATAATAACTAGATAAAAAATACTATAATATCGCATTCATATAATTATGAAGTTTGTTCTCCGTACAAACTCCGTCGTCGTGGACTTAAATATTCTATTTAATTATATTTACTCGTCCTAGAAACTAAAGTGAGGCATTGTTAACCCAAAACCACTTACGGGACACTTCAATGGAAGTTATAAAGAGGCGTCTCATCAAGCAACAGAGACCACCGACAAAGAGAGAGTGCGAAATTTAAATCCGACCCGCAGCTGTGGACGGACCTTGGAAACAAACAAATCGTCCCACCTCTCGAGGGGGTTAAACAGGAATGGCCGCCTTATACGACCGCATCTTACAGGCCCCAATTCCTACTTCCTTTCCATTACACAGCCAGAACTGACTAAACATAATCGACGAACTTCCTTACGACTATACCCTTCCGGAGAATTGCTCCGCGCGGCGACCGCCAAATACCAACTTTATTTGCGCACACCAAAGCATATTTTCCGCTGCCGTATCTCTACGTAATCATCAATGGCACACACACAGAAGTCGACTAAAGGGCATCATAATAAAGTTGAGTTTTGATTGGCCGTGTTAAATTTTCCAATTTTCCTGAAGCTACAGCGAGTCGGCCGAGTTAAGAACGCCGCCGTACAAGTTGCGACGTTAACCGCACATGTTTGAATAGTTTTAGTTGTCAGAACTTGTTTGGTCGACCGTTGCGGGTTCTTACACAAAAGACGAGGGGGTGGGTGATGATAAATGGTGGGGTATTAATACGCGGACCCGTGATATAGTATACTTTTATGATCTTAGTTGGGTTGTAGTATAAATCTGCTTTTCCGGCCGACATCCCTTGATGTTTAAATTTACTACTTCTGAATGATACGGTCGGGTCGTTTAATGTATTCGCCGTAATAGTTATCTATGGCCTTTAAAATACTGCTTTAATATACCCGCATCTTCTCTTTATGCCATTATACGTTAGACTTTAGTGATGGAATATTTATTAGAGAAAACGTATATATAACAAAGAAGATTTGCATCAATCTTTCAGATTTTATAATATTTTATTCGGCTGAAATATTTTGTGTAAGAATTAACTAAGTACATAGAAAGCTTGTGTATTTGAAAATATTGAGAATTTATAGGCCAATGTCACTTTTTAGGCATTATGATTTGTTTACGCATATTGCAAAGTTACGCAAAGTTAAATAGCTGTTATACTTTATCCTAGTGCTCTATTTTTACTTTTTAGTTAATACTTAAACTAATATTATAATTAACACAACAATATTCAACTGAAACCAGTTCCCCAATAAATCATCTCGCAATTCGCACGGCAATTCTCAAAACAATAAAAGGAGGAACGTATATATCTGAGTGGTTTGGCAAGCCTTATCTTTTACTGAGCCAAAACAATATTCATAAAGCGTTCGTCGACGGAAAGATTTTATTGCAACGCGCCTCTAGCGCTGAGAATCGTATAGCTTCCTATCATATAAACTACTTAGCAGAGATTAACAACCTAGTGATCTAATTAATTAGCTGTTTTTAAACAAATGCTATTAGATTTAAATATAGACTTGATATCGTTGGGTTTTGCAAGCTATGATGTTAAAAACTCATTGTTTTTGTTCCTGTCACACTGTTGCGATACCTGCAAGAAAAAAGTGTTAAAAATAAAATAGTTATTAAATAATATCAAATGAACGAGTACATCAACCAAATTTTTATTTCTTACAAAAATAAATACGATAATTCCATTAGGCAAATTCATTTAGTAATTATAAGTAACGTGATTCTGTAATAAAAAGACGTGTGGCACTCGGGGACTGCCCATAGACGAAGAATGTATAGCTGGGACTGCCGCGGTAAAGCTTTTGCATAGCATGCCTTCAAGCCACACCTCCGCGCCCGTCGGAGTGGGGAGCGTGAGGTTTTTCGTTACTAAATTTCTGGATTCGTCCCCGCGCTCAAGGCCCGCGATAGAAGCTATGCAATAGCATAAAATACTTTAATTCAATTAGAGCATACACGAAACAATTAATTAAAAAATTCGTACATAGTTCTCATCCAAAACAAGAGAACATCTAATCTTCGAAAGCACCAGAGGTTGACAGCGCCTTATATTGATCGTGGTCCCAGAGAAAGATGCACGCTTCGTACTCAACGATTTAGTCTAAATTGCCCTAAAATTTATCACCCACTAGGTTAGCGTTAAATCTCTTATTTACTGGCCACTGCTTTAAGTTTACATAAAGGACTATATGGTTGTTCTTTGTGAATTTAATGTCTGAGAGATACTGAAGCGAGACTTCATTTGCTTGGGAGCTATATTCTCTATTATGTTACAATGGTAATTTAATTTATGAGGATCTATATTAGATTTTGTGGACTTTAAATAAGCTGTAAATAAGCTATATACCTAATTGTATGTAGCACATTAGAATTCTGCTCTTAATAAATTTATACACAAAATGTATAAACTTTTATTTTCAGATATAATTATCATTTAGTACATAATTTTAATCTTGAAAAGCAAACATAAAAATCGATCTAGTCGTTCTTGAGCAACGCTATAACTTACTATGATTATTTTGAGCTATAGTGACATAATATTATCTAAATGGTAACAAAATCGAGGCATTTATTGGACAACATAAATACATAATTTTACTTCATAAAGTTATAAGTAACATTTTAATAAGAAACATACAAGTAAAAGTTTCGTTTTCTTCTTCAAAATATCGACTACTTACTAGACCGTAAAAAATGTTACTCAGAACAAAATTATCGATATAAATACGATACACATAAAAATAGACACATTATAGCCAACCCTTTACTCAAACCTGTTTGATACAATTGACCCCGCGGTACTGGACATACAACTAACCTTGTCACCTGGGGTCACTCGCGATGATGTCAAATGTCATTTCCCATGCTATAGATGATTCTAAGGATTTTAAAAATTTGTTTAATGTTGAAGCAAATATATCTGAAAAGGAATTAAAATAATTTAAAACTTACTTATCTAACTGATTCGTGGAAAGTAAGAACAATAATTACTGTATGACTGTATTTTTGTTATTTTCATTTACTTACTACAAAGATTGAGTAAACTATGAAAGTTAATTAAATAGATATCAGACATTAAAAATATATCTATACTTAATTATTTCATAATATGGCCAAAGAATTAAATGTACCTATGTGAAACTTGAATGAAAATATGAACATAATTATAATTAACATGTGCTAAAATGATAAGTACAGCGATCATCTGAATATAAAATTTTAGTAATCTTTGTAAAATAATAATGAAAAATAAATCTTAAATAATAAACATCTTGGACATACTGATCAGTGACCTAAGGTCGTGGGTACCCCCTGTGTCCGAGTTCTCTCACGACAGCATCCAACGGGTTAACTTTAAATATGCAGCGAGTTCTTTACAAAATACGACCGTTGCGTGATCTTGAATAACTGGATATCTTAGAGATGTAATAATAAAATAAAAAGAAGAGTTTAAATGTAGTTAGTTATAAAATCACAATATAAATACCTGTATTTAGAAGTATATTTAGGTAGCTGGAAAATATAATTTTATTTCGGCCTTTTCAGCAGTTGCCTACACACTTAATATATGTAATAATGTCTCCTAAATTTTTCGTACAAGTCATATAGGTATTATTAACTAATAATACCTATATAGAGAAACTTCTCTAAGTATCTAATATTTCAATTATAGGGTTACAATTTTTGATCTTTGTGTATTGAATATTTATAGTGGTTTCATGGTGGACAAAAATTTTGAAAGAATTGTGAATATGATATAAACCCTACCTTCTAAATGTTATAATTTGTAATTGGTTGCTACTTTTCAAAAATTACCGAACAGTTTTGATTGTGAGCTTTGGCTCTACATAATATATTATAGCTGAAAGATCATGAAAACTTCTCAGCCTTAATAAGTAGTCACTACTCAATTAAATAAGCTGCTACAGCAACGTATATAGTAAAGTTATAATCATATTAAATTATTTAAACAAAAAATAATATCATATTCAAATTCTCAGTACATAAGAGCAAATAATATACAATAGAAGGTATAAGATATGTAAGGGTGGTGGGCGAAACAAAATGTTCACGCGAGAGGGTTGAGGCGTACGTGAAGACAGCGAGGCGAAGACGTGCTTATATTTATATAGAGCAGATAATACGTTTATTATTTCAAATAACATTAGGTTAGTTATAACTACTAACAATATCATAAATTTATATTCGGCTATGATTTATAATATATTGCATTTGTTTTAATTAAGTTTAAGAAGTAAATATAATATGATCGATGACTTGACAATATCTTTTCCTCTTGATTTTCTTTCTTGAATAATAAGATATAAATTCGCATCTTATATCCAACAGAGATAAAGAAGCGTTGTTCTTCTCGTAGCTCCGGTGAAAAAAAAATATGAAAATATTCCTGCTTACCATTTTAGACATAGTATTCTTTTATTCGTCACAAACATTCAAGAATACAAACCTTTCGACTATATATGTATTATTATTTGACTTTCATTGTGGGAACTGTTGTAATTTTAGTGTATTTTTTAACAGAATTTCTATTTGTTCCAGGTGAAACAAAAAAGCCACTAGAAATGGGAGTGTGAGAAAAAAAACACGCCACAGCCAAAATGTTAATCGAAACCTGCATCAATTCACTAAATTACAAGTGAAACAAAAAAAGCGACAAGACAATGAAAGTTTAAAAAAGCACGCCAGATACAAAATCTTCAACCAAATCAGCAGCCAAGCAAACGTCTAATTCGAAGATACACCTCACTACCTACATAAATGGAAAATTAAAATTGGATGGTATTACCAGCTCCATACACATCCCTCAGGGTCCACTCGGTTGGAGTCCGAACGACTTTCGTGAGGGTGAAAACAGTTTGAAAGTCGGGTCGGTATTGATCGAGTGTCTTGCTTCCCTCCCGCGCTCCGTCCCTCACCAAGGAGAACCCAATTCTGAGGACCTGCTTATCTTTAATATGGAACTATTTTGGTATTATACGTAACTATATAGGTGCCTGAAATATCAATATGGAATTTAGAACACAAATACCGGTTAATGAAGGAAGAAAAGGCTAAATATCTGTTTATTATTAACTGGATAAACATCATTAGACGAGTTTTAAATTAATTTTAAATGTTTGTTTTTCTTATGTCACGCGTGGTATATAAGATAGGTATAAATATATTCATATATCATTAGACCTTATGAGGTCCTATGACTTGTAATTTTAAATTGGTTTCGAAATGTGTAAAAAAACCACCTCGGTCTTTACTATGGTAATGGTATGAAAATTTAAGAAAATTACGTACCTACTACCTTCGATTAGAGTAATATAGAGCCATAAAATCTTTTCGCACTAGTTTAAATCAAGTCAAAAAATGTGACAATTAAAAATATCAATAATTCAAACTTTTATAAATTCCTAAAATATGTAGTAGGTACCTACCTAATTCTTTATGTCAAATCGCATGAAAAAATAATAAAACACAATGGTAGAATAAATTTTAAATAAGTAGATAATACCTAGTCGTAACACTATTATGTTTGTAATAAAAAAATCTTTAGGTACTTGGCAACCATACATTGCTGTAACAAAACATGATAAATAGCAATGCTAATAAATTAAGTCAAAATATAAGTAAAAAAAAAAGACGTGTGGCACTCGGGGACTGCCGCGGTAAAGCTATTGCATAGCATGCCTTCAAGCCACACCTCCGAGCCCGTCGGAGTGGGGAGCGTGAGGTTTTTTCGTTACGGAATTTCTCGATTCGGTCCCCGCGCTCAAGGCCCGCGATAGAAGCTATGCAATAGCTTAAAAACTAAAAAATAAAAATTAGACACAAAAATCAATGTTGTAAAAATTTTAAAACACATGAAAAACATAAATGAATATTGCCTAGTCATAAAACTATAATGTATTAAAAATGTTTAACTTCTTGACATAACACAATTCAAACCATAAGTTTGTGCACATAATATATAAATTGCTGTAAAAAACATACTTAAGCTACCTAGTAAAACATTTTGCGAAATTAAATATTAATATTAGGTAATTAGTCAGAAACAATAATGAATTTTAAAATTTGTACCTTCTGGCCTTAACACAATCCACTTAACACATATTAAACATAAAAATTAATGTTAAATGTGTATCTACAAATGTAATAAAACAAAAGAAAAGAGAAAAAGTTTTAAAAATAATTTCACATTTTAACACATCGAAAAATAAAAACCGCTAAAAATTACCGTCATCTTACACATTTTGAAAATGGAACGCTTTATTTTTTTTCAGCACTTAAAAATTGCCAGTTCTGAATAACAACGTCGCGCCGTTTTGTAACCCCATACTTTCGCCCGCGCTCGTCTTACAGATGATTAATGTGTGTACCTACATGATGTTAATTATCACCCACTCCAGAACATCAATCGATAAAACGAGAAGATAACACGTGTACATACTATGATTAAACTAGAAGCGTATCTGGTGGCTTTTATTAAATTAAATTGTTTTTCAAGTTAATAATTTTGAAAGGAAACTAAAGTAAGAAAACGAGCAGGAATGTTTTCGCACATATCAATAAGGCAGCTATAGTAGGTACCTAATACTAAAAAAAATACGTACGATTTATAAAACTTCCAAAGGCCTGAGCTTTTTCATTCGCTCCATGATTCTTAGACACTGCCGCCAATAATTCGCGTTCCTTTTATTCACTACAAAGTGCTAAAGAAAACGAAATTATTCCTAGATCCAATTAAACATTGATAGCCAATTAGAATTCTCCAAAGCGATTCCAAATTTCACCGGGCCTCATCGGCGAAAGGTTCCATTTCACGCGCTCCGGCATAATTAATGTACATCCAACAAAGTGGGCATTAAGAACATGGAAGGGGCGTAAATCGATATGGTCTCCACTTAAGGCTTGCTTCTTGCGGGGGCGGCTGTCCGGTTTTCGTTGCGGTAAGCTGGGGCTCTTCTTCTTTCGTTCCTTAACCCCCCGGCGCCCGCTACCAGCCAGTTAGGCAAGAACTCTGACAACTCGCCGCTTGTTGCTCGCCGTGTAATTTATTACGGAGACCGCGGGGAGAAAGGGGTCACATTACGCTGGTTGTTTAAATCTTCTTCCTTTACTTAGTGGGTTGGGTCGGGTGGGTGTGCGCGTGTGTGTCGGGTTCCTAAACTTTAAGACTGTTAGAGGGGTCGCAATCAGAACTATCCAGAGCTTTTCATTAGAGGAGATGGTTATCGCTGTACATGTTTTGTTTGACGAAAACGTTTGGTTAGTCTCTTTGTTCGTTTTGCCTAATGTTATTTGGGTCTGAATGTTATAATCTTGTTTAAAATTTCACTACCTACGTTAAATGGGTTAATTGTATCATCCATACGTTTTGTAGACATCAGTTAGTAGTAAGTATAAGTCTATAATTTCTAAATTAATATTTAAATTTCACAGTTTTGTAAAATGTAAAAACAGCCTCACGACCTATATAGATGTTAAACTACAATCTGGGCAAAAAATAAACACTGCGCTTTCTTAAAAAAAATCAGTCAATAGGTATTATTATGCATGTACTCTACTTCATATAAAAAGCATTATGTACACATACACATTAATAGAGCCTCAGTTAAAGCTTATATATAATTGGGTCAATAAAAATATATTGAAAAAAGAAACTCTTAAAATATAAAATTAACTTCAAAACAAAAATATATAAAGACACTAAAATTTTAAAACAAGACCTCTACATTAAAAAGCCTAGAGCTAAAATTACAATAATTATTTCTGCGCATCCTGATACCTTCTAATAAATAGGTTTAAAACATTTCATAATAATTTCGCGCCATTAAGATGTTGGAATCTAAATCCTCTCCCCAGCCACTAATTATTATTCAGAACTGAACACTGCACTTCTTTAATACGGTCTGTACTCATAAATGTGAGCACACGTGGTTGGAATACGAATGTGGAATGACGTAAAAATTACAGACTGCTAATTCTTGTTGTCTATGGACGGTTTACAAAATGTAGAGTGAACATTATGGTTAACGATTCAAATCAGGAATTAAAAAAAAATTCTTAATAAAAAGCGTGTTAAAAGACAGATAACATATTATTAGAGTTTTCAGAACAATAAGGATATTTTCTATATATGTATCTATCTATCTATATATTATCTAGTTCGGGTTTTGTAGGTCGACTATTTATTATAACTTTATTACTTTACCTAAGTAATTAATGAACTTTTATATCCGTGGCGCATTTCGTGTTTTATATCTCATACCTAGGTACTTAAATCCTAAAATTTAATAAAAAATCTAAAATGAGAGCAAAAAATATTGTAGACCCCTGAAAATATTGTATGGGTTAGTTAAATTCACTTTGTATGTTGCATATTAATTGTAATAACCTTAAATATTATAAGCATTCATAATACATTACAAAAATCAAAGAAATATCGCAGATAAAATATAAATAGAGTTGTTCTAAAAATATGTACCTACCTATTTGTACCTACTCTTTTCCATCGGCACGATTTATTCATCAAATTCAAAAATTAAGAACATGCCTAGTCTAAAAGTACTTAAATTCAAAATTTTACATTCACACACATATCTAACTATAAAAAGAAACCATATAAAATGAATAATTAAATTATAGATTTACTTCTGAATGGTGAATGCTAAATTTCCTACTCACTATGTTTGCATAGAACTTAGCAAATGATAAATTTATATACCTACTTAAACCACCCTTGAAATCCAGCCCTTTTAATAAAAAATCGCATCAAAATCCGTTGCGCAGTTTTAAATATCATACATATACCTACGGACAGACAGACAGGGGGAGCGACTTTGTTCTATAAAAGTGATGATAAATATTAAAATTGTCTGGAGTAAAATACATGATAATTAAAAATAATCTAAAGGCGTAAAGGAAAGATAAAGCATCTTTTATAAACATTTCTTCAAAACAAATAACAAAATTGACCTAGAACAATTTGCAATTTTACATAATGTTTCGCATTATTTTCAATTTTTTTTAAATTTTTATTTATTAATTCACATAATATGTTTTCGAATTTGCCACCATACACCTGTAGATATTGTTTTATTTGATAACCTCCTTATATAAGGACTGTAAATAAAACATTAAACCTGAAAAAATATAATTAATCCACTGCGCAGCCTGATTTGCACTTGACAGTAAATTATTTTAAGTTTTTATCATAATGAGATTCAATTGCTCCCACTTGTAGATGAACCATGAGTTTCCAAGTAAATTTAAAACACTTCAATATCTCATTTTGGTGAAAACATCATTAAAATCATCATTTTATTAACATTTATTTCAAATCATATTTAAGTTATGAAGCAATATTTCGTAAATTATCATTTCGTACTCATAACTTTATTAAATTTGTTAAAATCTTCTCGTGAAATCATTCAACTATACTGTAGGTACCTAATTGCAGTATAATATAATGATTATTGATTGTATCTATGTATTTATATTTCATCATCTAACTCCTAGTACATAAAATTACATAATTACAATATACCTACAGCCTGAACTTAATCACTCGAAAATACTTGAACGCAAATCGAAACCGGGCGCATACCAACGAACAATAGAGCTGACTCTAATAAAGAAATTCCGTAATATCAACATAGTTATACCCGAACCCATGGAAATCTCTAAGTGTCCCGCGCGAAATCGTAAACGGCCAAGCACAGAATACAAAACACGGCCCAAACCCACCCCACCGCCGTCCGTCTTTGCCCTTCCTTATAACAAAGACACCCCTCTTACGGTTCAATGTGTTTGTGAGTTAACTTGTGTGTGTTTAGTTTCGCGTGTCTGTGTGTGTGCGTGAAATATTTGATATTTATTTCAAGGCCTGCGCCAGATAAGATTATATTTTACGCGTGAATAATTTTGCGCTCTGTGCCTTAGTGCTTTGGTCATTTTGTGTAATGTTTTCAGGTTTCGAATGATTGGATGAACAAAATTAAGAAGTGTATCGTATATGTAATACCTATAGGACTGAATACGATACATAATCATAAAGAGATAAAAAGGTGAAAAAATAAATTTCATAAAAATAAGTGAAAAAATAAGGTGAAAAAATAACATTACTAACATTATGGACAAACAAAATACTTTAAAACATAATATAAGAAAAAATAATACTTTTCATCCCTTTAATCTAATTTTAACAAAAACACATCAACACGCGTAAAATTTTAAACAAATATAATAAAATTGCAAATTGTTATCGACAAACCATTTGTTTTTTAAATTAGTAAGTGTTTCCGAACGCAAATAGCTAGTCTGTTAATAGCAGAAAAACCACGTCGTGGCGGCACTTTGTGGAAAGGCGGGAAAGTGAAAACTTTCTCGCGTGAAAAACTGCTCTGATTTAATTTATATGCAATTTAAATTAACCACCATTATACCGCTTTTATTTTTATTCCGCTAAGGATGTTTTAAAATTGTAATGCGGTTTCAAGTCAGTTTCGAAACGCCATTTTGTTATTGAATACTTTAATGCCTGGATATTTGTACTGTAAGTTATAATCAAATTAAATGTTTAATATTTAATAATACCTACATATACTCCCTTCAAATCTGAAAAAAAATTAAGGCTTAATACACTGAAAAAAAAAATTTTTAGGTTATACAGGGTGTCCCACTGTTGGTATACTAAGCTCAAAGGAGGTTATAGTTTTGCATACGCTGAGTACGTAAAAAATACTTATAAAATAGATGAATTCTTAAAACTCTATATGTACACCCATAACAAGCAACCCGCCCCGCCCAACTTTGCCATCAGCACGTGAGCTATCGTTTAAGATTATGTTTTCATAGACAAAATGCTCACATTAGAGAAGCGGTATATGCTGGCTGCGCGAAGCTAGAGAAGAAAACATGGATATTCAGGAAAAATTTAGCAAACAGTTTTTGACGTAATTTTGTTGTTTAAGTATTTTTTACGTGATCAGTGTATGCAAAACTACAAGTCCCTTCGCGCTTAGTATACCAATAGTGGGACACCCTGTATAGGTACGTATGATTGTATGAATATCTACAAATTTAAAAAAATATAAAGAGTTTCTCAAATAGAAAACAATAACATAAAAAGAAAATATACCTAAATTTAAAAAAAATATAAATACGAGTAGTTAAATATTAAACCAAGATAAAAATACCAGAGGTTTGAAAGTCAAACATATTTTACAGTCAATTTAGGTTAGGTATGAAATAAAATATTTCTTCAGACAGCTACAAAAATTATGTCCGTCGCTTCTCATTATACGCGTCGAGACGAAGACTAGATATTTTTAAATTCATATTAAATTACTTCCATCCTCTGAAGTCTGACTGCTATGCGGAATATTCTCTTTTATTGTGCGATCAAATGTTTTGCAAGTTTCCTATGAAATAAGTACTGAGATTAAATATGCCGATTAAATTTTATTTTATTTTTAAAATTTACAATGATAATTAAAACGCACTAACTACACAATTAATAGAAAGTTTCTCAATGAGGTATATAAAGAGAAATATTTAAAATTTATCTTCTCTACATTATATTAAAAATGTTTTTGATTCTATATTCTATAGAGTTATAGACATACAATTTTTGGGATTATCTTTTCCCTAAGCATCTTCACATATTGAATTCAAAGTAATCGTCCATTACAATACCATGTATTTAATCAAGAAATTAATAAGAGTATAAATTTTTGGGATTACGAAAAATATTCAATGCCTTGATAAATATGTACTCAATTTTAATTCCTCCAAAATATCGCCCCATTTCAATATACCTACCTACCAACTTAAGCAAACAAAAAAAGTCATCTTAGAAACCATCACTACGCAATAAACATATTTATGAAATATAGAAATGAAAATCATACAAACGGTGAAAGAAATTGAAGAAAAATTTTATGTGCTTATGTCTCTATATATCTCCAATTTCCAAACACCCTCATAGAAACAACCAAAGAGATATATTATAACGAATATACACTATAAGTCGAATATCAAGGGAGACGCCAAAAAATTCGAGTTATAGAGTTTTCAACTTATGGAGGATTTCGACTTAGGCGGATTTTGATTCGACATAAAGAGTTTGAGTTTTATTCTTATAAATTTTGAATTAGAGAGGTAAAATAAATTAAAATTCAACTTGCAGAGGTGACAAACATGTTTTTATTTACATATTACAAATCAACATTATTTCAAATCATTTTAAAATAAAAAATATGGCATTAAAAAAAGTATTTATTATATTATGTATTTGCTTTAGATAATTTGGTGGTTCTCTAGCATTGTCTAATCTATAAAGAGCAGAAAATTCTTCTTCTTCAGAGAAACTGGTTTGCTCTATAAAATTTCGTAAGGTATTCAATGCGGTTCTTGCCTCTTTGATGGAAACCTATGGAGCGCATGTACTATTCACGTCTTTTATGTCATCTTAATCATTAGTATCGGTTTTCTGAGCTACTGAATCGATAATTTCGTCATTAGAAACTTAATGCAAACACATGTTTACGTGAGTCATAAATTTATTATCGTATACTCCTAAAATGTTTTCTAAGAAACAATAGTGTACTTGTACTGTCGGCAAGTTGTTAAAGTCGGTAACTTATTTTTGTTCGAACAATAGAGGTAATAAATTCCAAATGATCAAGTTATAAAGGTTGTAAAATAAAACGTTGCTATGTTCGAGATACAGAGGTCAAATTTAATTTTTCGAGTTATAGAGTGAAAATATGTACCAAAATGGCTTGGAGGGACTCAGTGATAATTTCGACTAACAGAGGGTCAAGATTTCAAGTAACGGAGGTTTTCGGGTTTGAAGGGAAGGGAACAAGAAATTTTTTCGAGATTTGGAGGTTTTTGACTTATCGAGGTTCGACTTAACGAGGTGCTACTATATAACGAAAAATTATATATTTACTCATAACATATAAACACACGTCATAAACTAAATTTTTATAGGCAAAGCTGTATAGCAAGAAATTCTATCTAAAAGTCGATGCTTTATTTTTCGCATCCCCAAAACGCCGTTCACGTTCTCAACATATAAACAAAAATAGGTGTATGAATGAAAAATTAACATTAACCCCTTTATTGCATATCCTATTAGCATAATGAAGCCGGATCTCGGAAGAGACGGACATAAATCAGACAAGTGGGAACGAATTTCGCAAATATATGCAATACATACATAATATAAAATCTGCAACCTTTTGTAGTACCTACTCGTATTTGTAGTAAATACTTTTTTGTAACAAAATTAATGGTGTAATTAGCAAATTATGTGAAATTTAAAATAATGATTAAAAAGACTTGTTTAAAAAAATATCTGTTTATCAGTAGTTAGGTATTTAAATAAGGCTAAAGCCAAAATAGTACCTATGATATGACTGAAAAGACTATTCAAAATTAAACAAAATGTGTTACCTACCTACTCTATCATTATTCAAAATAACCCTTCTATATCTACATATTATTATATTCAATATCTAACAAAAACAAGATAGTGCATAGAAAATAAGACTTCGAAGACATTTTCAGGTGTCCGTGTAAACAACGAAAAAGTATTTTACCCTGTAAAAATATATCTTGCGAAAAGCTATTTCGGCGCGCTCTGTCAATAATTTTCTTTGGAACGCTGTGAAGTTACGAGAAATTGTATCTCTTATAAAAAGAAGTACGTAATACATGACCCATACTTGATATTAAAGTAATATTCTATGATATCAACGGCAGTGGTATATCAAAAATTTCAAATAACCAAAAAACATAATCTACCTATATTTTTCAAATAAATAATATCTATCTACGTGTTGTGGATAAATAAGTATCTATTAACATTTAAAAACATCTCATTTAGCAAACCGAAAAAATTGTTGTTTTGTATAGTTGCCTCTTATAGAAAAAAAAAGTATATAGAATAAAACGAAATATATATTTTTTTTATTACGAACAAAATATTATATTTAAATAAAGCTCTACAATTCTCGTAATCAAAAACGACTAGCGCCCTCTATTACGGAAAAGCCAAAACTATTGTTACATCTATTCAACACTAGATGTCTCTCATACTATCCGTAGTTCCACTAAAATTCACAGAGGTCGCTTCTGTTTCACTAAACTAGTGACATCTATCGAGGAGTAGAAACCCTAAAATATAAAAATTTCCTAAAACTGCATTTCAATTAAAATAATTTATTAGTTTACTCTTACTTTTTTTATTTATTACTAATTCCCATAATTAGTAATAAATTAAAAAAATCGTTTGCATCATTTATTTATTTATGTATTATTGCATCATGATAAAAAATACAATATCCAATATTCCTTCTTTAGGTACATCGTACGCTAAAATGAAACAGGCATCATAAAAATATTATCGCAATATGTATTTCTTTATACTAAACATTAAATATACAAAGTACAAAACTTATTGGTTTTAAATAGAAAAGATATATCTACCGACATACAATATTATTATGATTATTACTGATATTGACAAATACAATTACCTACATACTACCTACGTTTTATTTAAGCTTTGAGCAATTCCAAAAGTCCAAATTTGTCAACAACTTAAAAAATGTGTAAAACGAGATGAAAGTAATAAAACCAAAAACATTATTAAAAGCTTTCTCCGTCTCTTCATAAGATTGACCAGCTGCCGGACCGGTATCCACCCTATAGTATCTATTTTCTAAATGCTACGCTTATGAAATTATTTAGACTAGGTATGTTATGATTTTTTAAATTCAGTAAATTCGATTAAGAATTCTTAACTCCTAATAAACTTAAAATTACTTGTTATATAATTGAATTGATTAGATAGGTACCTTCCTTGGGACCTTTATGTTTTAATCTTTAACTTTTGTTTTGTTTTTAAATCAGAAAAAAATGTTGTGTGGTTTTATGAAACCACGGTAAAAGTGAAACTTAGGCACAAAATGATCGTATTTGTACGATAATTATCGTACGGTTCGACCGTCACGCGACATGCGCTACACAGACCAAAAAGTTTGAGACGATGTAATAGGTAAAAGTTTCACTTTAATTATGGACAATAGTTACCTAATACTTCAACTACCTATGGCATAATACCTACCTTCGAATACCTTGAAGTACAAACGATATAAAAAAATACAAAAACTAAGCTAGTGTATTATTCTAAAATCTAAATAATCATTTCAGAAACATATTTACAAAGAGGTCCCTAACACAAGAAAGTAGACAAATGTAATTTAATAAAAATAAAAACCCTAATTTTAATATCAAGATATTTGATCATAAAAAGTCTAAAACTAATAAAAATACCGCAAACACACGCATTTTAAAATGTGAAGTGGTATACGATGTTCCAGTTAAATATTGTTGTCATTCAATAGCTAAAGCAGTGCAAACAGCGCGAGTAAGAAAATAAAAAGTGCTCGCGTACAGTCAACGCGGAAAGCGTTTTCAAAAAAAAATTATTCATTTATTTAGTTGTTAGTATCCTTTGTATGGTGGCAAAAACAAGTATATCTGATCATATTGATGATTGACTTGTAACATCACTACATAATTTTAATAGAAAAGTGATTAATACCTATAGGAAAACTGTTTTTAAACTTTTTTTTGTTGTCGGTTTTTAATTCCAATGCATAGAATAATTTGAATCTATTGTATCTGATAATTGTTAATTAAATTTAATTATAACAATACAATTAATTATTAAAATATAGGAAAAAAACTGTGTAAAAATACAGATTCTTTGAATTTGAAACTGTTATTCGTCAAAACTGGCTTTGTGATTGTAATTTGAGTGTTAAACAAAATATTGTTTAGCATTCATAGACTAGTTAATTAGTACTTAATATTTAAATAATGACTATAAACGCATTATATACAGCGATAACACATAAGCGTCGAAAGGATTTTAATACCTCCTTAAAAAAAACGCGCGCACTTTTCATAAAATGTATGAAAAAAACAAATATTCAATTTGTGAATTTAAAATACCTACTTTAAATATTTGAAGACTTAAAAACCTCTCGACGTATGTGTTTCAACAATCGCTGATGTAATAGTTCCTAATAACTTTTATATAACATGTGATCAAAAATAACGTATTGAATCAAATATAATTTGAATAAATAAAACTTATTAGGAACAATATGTTTAAGGGCTGATTTTTCAATCCATGGTTAAAACTTATTCGTCGAATAATGTATAAAACTACCATTTTAAAGACATATTCTAATTGCCTGTATTTGACAGTTTACGTGACATTTTAATATTATCGTGTAATACTTTATTGGAAGTTTTATCCAAGCATTGAAAAATCGGCCCTAATTAGAATAAGTTATTCATAATCTGTTGTTTTTTACAATATAATTGATCCTACATAATGTTCTGTTAGCTTTGATTTATCAATAAATAAATTATGTTTCATAAGCTTGAAGTTTTATTTATAATATATTATTTAATAATAGAAATAATCTGAACTAAGTACCTACCTATATGAACATAGTTTACTGATATGGCCGCCAATTTTTGTGCTACATTTTCCTGGTGGGTACTAGGTATATTATTTCTTTTTATTTAATGATTGTAGTACAATAAAGTGAAATAAAATAGTTTATATTATATTATGTTGACTATTAATTCAATAGCATGAATTCTAGCAAATTCATTTCTTATTATAGGTACTATAACCGTAATTCCCAATCTAAATATAATTCCCGAACCTAACTTACGCACGCGACGGTACCTGTTGAGCCTAATTCCCATACCTACGGCATTCACTAAAAATCGAATAAATCAAAAATAACCGATAGGACAAAAGCTTATTCAAAAAAAACCAGTTCTAGATCACAGCATCCGCGGCCGCGGCCATCTGGACGATGCCTTTGTTTGAAAAGACTATTTTTGATAACCGGTTCTTTTGAAGTTTATAGCTTTTTGGGTCATCAACGTATTTTAGTTTTGGATTGATTTTGTTACGCGACGCGTGTGTTGTGATATGGGTAAGTGATCGTTTTTATCAAATTTAAAAAATGCAACGTTAGAAAGAAAATGATAGGAATTACTAAAAGTGTTGTTTACTTCGACACGCGTTATTTGTCGCTTTTTCATCTATTTGTATTAAAATAAATTAATTGCAAATCTTCATATTTAATGAAAAGTTTTGATCCGTAAGTATTATATCGATGAAATAGGTACCAAATTAATTTATTTTTAACTCTCATGCAATTGTTCCTCAACGGCGTTCTTCTATTCTTACCATATTTGATAATTATCAGAACTTATTTTTAGCTGAAGTTAAAATTATAAAAATAAATACATTAGTGATCATAACCCACAAGTATCTATGTAATAATGCGTAAAATGCGGTGCAATTTTAAAAAATGCTTTTAAAACTTAAATATGTAAAACCAAAAAAAAAACTCAAGTCAATCTCGATTGTTCCTATACGCGAATGCATTAGACGCCAACAATAACATTGGTACACGCGTGCAGAAAAATAATTACATCGCCATTACTCGGCCGAAAAATTTAAAGACGCCCAAATACTAGGTACTGTATTTGAGTATTGATTTTAAGATCCCCTTTCTCCTATTATTATTTTTTTACATAACAAAGAAAAAATAAGGAGGAGTTCGCAAGGGCCAGGCGCCCCTCGCGAATGGGCTGCGTGTGTGCGTCGGTGTTATCGCGAATAGTGGAGTGCGTCTGTGTGCGTGCAACTTTGAGACGTTCGACGGAGCCGGGCAAAATAAGGGGTGATTTGTGACTAGATTTATTAGTCTTGATAGAAGTCTTCAAAAATATTTGGAAATTAGAATTTTAGGATTTTTAATTAATTATCGTACTGTTAAGTTCGTTAATTAATTATACAAATTTGCGTGTCATTTACCTATTCCTTAATATTCGACAAAAAAGTTTCATTAAAAATAAAATGTGCAGAAAGAATGTGTGATGAAAAAACTTATAAATAAATTGTAAATGAAAATTGCTTTTATCATATTATGTAAGTACAAAATTCTTATGTAATATTTATATATAAGAAGAAATATTTTTTTGAAGAAATTGTAATAAGTACAAATGAAATCTACTTATAATACTTTATTAACGTATTCCAACAAGTCGCAAGTAGGTGCGTGCGCATAAGTTACTAAATAATGCATATTGTAGGTATATAGAGTCTATGAAATATTTTTTTTTGTACCTACCTATAACAATCTACACATTTGATATACTTAAGTAGGTACATTTTCCAAACAATTTTAGAAAAAATGAAGCTTCAATTTTCAAGTCCTTAGTCTATTTATTAAAAAAAATGTGTGCGTGTACTAGTGTACACACGTAAGAAGTGAAACTTATTTTTCAAAAAATAATTTATTATATGCAACTTTACAGAAATACGTCGAATCACGCGTGGTAGGGATAAGAAAAAGATGGCGCGTAACGGGAAAATGTCACGCGTAACGAAAAAATGTTACACTAAATTTTTTTCCAACCCCGATAAAGAATTTTAACTTCAATAATCAAGTTAAAATATCATTTTACTCTAGTCTCTACATATTACACCTACTAGATATTAGCAACCTATACTGGATAGATAGGCCCTTGTTATATTATTCCCTAGACTTCCGATTTTCTATGAAATATATTTTCAATAATGCCTGGCTATTTTAGCGAACAATATCAAAACTCGTCAATCCACGCATAAGAAAATAGGGGCCAAAGAAAGCGTCTCTTACCTTCTCCCTTCTTCACGCACACCACCTCGTCCATTTGTGTTTTAAAAATACTTTACATATACACATACATAGCTTGAGCTATCAATACATTCATTAGACGCATTTCTTTGATAGCGAGTGCTTTTAGCGAACGTAACTACAAGATATTTTTACGCAAGGAATCCATTTGACCGCGCGATTTTCGACTCTATTAACTTGGGGATAGTTCGTTTTGTTTTTCACGGATGACGACTTGATGTTTGCGGAGAAATAATTGCGTCTTTACTTGGTGAGTTTTTTTTTTCTTTACAATTTTAGCAAGGGTTGTCCCCAAGTGTGTTCGTTTGATGTCTTTAAGATGGGTTTCGGGATGTATTATGGGGCGCGTGTACCCCACATAAATGTTTGAATCGTCGTTCAATATTGAGATAAAATACATTTGTATGTACTTGTACTAATACTAAATACTTGAGGTCGGAATATTGTTGGCTGGAGAATTAAAACCAAATTAGGTTGAAAGCAAAACTAAACTGTACCTATCTTCTTTAATAAAAACGAACTGAATGTGTTAATAGAGTACCTATTAACACATTCAGTTCGTTTTTATTAAAGAAGTTCAGTAGAAGGGAGGATTAACTTTTATAAACTATCAACAACAAATCGGCCTACAACCCTGAAAAGCTGCAATCAGTCCTTAAAGTATAAATATACAAGCCTCAATGCATTTTCATTGTAAAATTTGCCAATTTTTAGATATTTTAAGTGCCTAAGTAATTAGTGACTTACTTGTAGATTTTCTTTTAAAATTATGTAGATTACATTATATTTAACATTCACAAATAGATTAATTTAAATAAAGGATTGATGCTTGTTACAAAAACTATTTATTTAATAAGTTCGAATTCATATTTTAACAAACGTTACATTTTTATGCTCTTTATACTAGCAACTAAAGTTATTAATATTTTGAAAATTAATCCTTTTCTCATCTTTCATATTACTTAATAATTATTGTTTGTGTGGTTATAAACCGATCAATTTTCATAAGATTCAACTTGCTGGTATGCTTGCAAGGAATGCGAGGGTCTTTGATCACTATTTTATAACTATAACTAATTAATAATTATAAACATAACTATCGTAATAATAAAGCATAAAATAATTTCGAAGTACATATCTAGTTTAGTTTTGTCACAAATTCATAACTTTGTCCATATAAAAAAGTTGCTTGTTTACTTTTAGCATTGACATATTTTACATTGATTACTAAATTATATTTAAAAATTGAATCAATGAAAACCACATAATTTTACTTCCCTACTTTTTCATAATACCGACTTACACTCTACAGATTTTTAACCGTCCTATAGCCTGAACTAACATAATGTTATGATGACAATAATTGTAATAAACTAGCTGCTCCGCGCGGTTTCACCCCCGTGGCTCCACTCCTGTTGGTCGTAGC
Organism: Colias nastes; assembly: GCA_907164665.1. Taxonomy (NCBI): domain Eukaryota; kingdom Metazoa; phylum Arthropoda; class Insecta; order Lepidoptera; family Pieridae; genus Colias; species Colias nastes. The sequence continues at coordinate 27,594 of CAJQZM010026180.1, forward strand.
GTGATGATATATAGCCTATAGCCTTCCTCGATAAATGAGCTATCTAACACCGAAATAATTTTTCAAATCGGACCAGTAGTTCTCGAGATTAGCGCGTTCAAACAAACAAACAAACAAACTCTTCAGCTTTATAATATTAGTATAGATAGACTTTTAAAATGAATCATTGTATCAATCATTATTTAGTAGTTGCCCTTCCTTTGTTGACTGTTGTTAGTAGATGCTTCCTATATAAGCCTATTTTTCTATCATACGATAATTTTATTCTCTTACCATTATTGTTAATATGATTGTAAGTTGTAAACATCTAAATAGTAACGTATGATAATGAAACTGATAAGATTTATTTATAACATCCCTCGTGTGTATGAAATGGATCTCAGTCTGCGATTGAATACCGGCAACCCGCTGAGACGAACAACTTGCAACCAGAAGCCTGATTAAGCTATGAGAGCCTAGCTTCTACAAATATTTCAGTAAATTTTAAAATAATGATTTGAATCAATGAACAAGCATATAACCCTATTAAGTTATCTTTTGAGAATCAAATAATAAAGATGTGTAGGTATATATAATAAATGAACGTTAATCAATATCACTAAACTACGTAGGTATGTAGTTTACATTCATTTGTAGATCTTTTGTTTTTGTGTGGAAAATATTTACTGTTTAAAGGTTAAATCAATTATGAAAAAAATATGATCTAACTACTAACTAATTACCTACTACCTATTAAGTAACGGCAATAATTATTTTCAATATATTCATTGTCTTAAAAGATGTATCCACGTAGCCTATTGGAGAAAAGAAACTTGTTTTGCAATTTTTTTGTATCTGTCCATCTTTCACATCGCATTTTGCAATGAAGCAACCGATTGGCGCATTTTTATGTAGGGATTAGTTGTAGGGTTGGTATGTTTTTTTAGGCTTATTATGCACTTAAAGATCATATCAGACTACAATACATTTGCCACAACCTTAGAAATCCGCTACAATTTCATAAATTGTGACGCAAACCTAAATATTATTTTACCTTAGGTATTTGTATCGCCCAGTGAGCATCCTGTATGGACATTGAAACGTGACTTATTATAATATTATCTATAAGTGTGTACCTACTGTCTATAAGTTCCTATTTTTTTATTTGAACAATAAAGCTAGAAAGTTAACATTTTCATAAAATTAACAAAGATTCACGTTTAGTTTAATTTTTGAGCTTATACTTAACTATAATTTTAATAAGAGGTAACTCAAGGGATGTAACGATACATGATTTTGCCGATACGATACCGATACCGATATTTGTAGTAATGTATCGGCGATACCGATACCGATACCGATATCGATGGCTTGGTAGAAAAATAAATAGTGAATTATGCATAAAAAGTTACCAACATTTAACAGAGACTCAACTGTTAATCGTATTCTTTTAAATAAAAATGCCAAATCAAAAAACAACAAAACCATTTATTTTAGTATTATTATTTTACAAAGTCAGTTAAACTTTAAGTAATACACATACAATCAGTACCTAATAAAAGTTTACTTTTGTTTTCTGAAAAAACGCACAAAAACGCAGCGCACGCGCGGGCGGCCTCCCGCATCGTTCATTGGGCGCGGTTTTTTGAATTGTTTGATATCGGTATCGGTTGTTTTATTATCGGCGATACCGATATATCGGCTTGCCGATTATATCGGCCGATATATCGGTATCGGTATCGGTATCGTTACATCCCTAGAGGTAAGCATACATTTTTTCACAACTACAACATACAGTTTTTCCTACTCTTTGGCCTTTCTAGCTCTGTTTCTATTCTAATAATATTATTAAAAGATGAGACTGTTTATTCAAAACATAACTTTCGCTTTTAGATAAACTTTAAGACTCTACATCCATAACATGATTTCAGTAAAACTTATAACATCAGCAATATCTTTTAATGAGCATAAATTGTAATATTCAAGAAAAAATGACTTTTAATTATTAATTTATTATTCACCGTTCTTATAAATATGATATTTACATGATTAAACAGTGGTGTACCAGCAAATTCATCTACGTTAATTGCAATCGACTAGTTCATTTCCAATCGAAATTTCCTACAAGTAAATGCTCGTCTTAATCTGATTACGTCCATCTGGATTGCAATTACAGTGAAGGTGAAGGTACATTTCCGTAGGAAGGGCCGCCCTACGCCCCCATGGCCACGAACCTTTGTAGACAAAAATAAATTATTATATGTGACTTTTTTTTAATCATTTATTAACGGGCTTTTAAACATACGACAATTGTATTCGTGTATTTATTGTAACGAAAAGTTTTATATGGAGAGGATATATTATAAATTAGGGTAACAATAAATTGGACCAGATAGCAGAGATGGGTTAGAGCAGACCTGTAGCAATCGATGAAGCAGCTAAAATGGAAACTATTTTTCGATTGATCTGAAGGCCATGAGGCATGAGCCTATTAAGTAAACAATTTCATATACCTACTTACAACAAATTTTGGTGTAAATGATAACCGCATCGACTAAATGTATGCGAATTATTTAGGCCCCCTAAAATAAGTTACATTTTTTAATTTACTCTGTTATTACTGGAAACGCTTAAAGTAATATTATAATTAGAGAAAATAAATTAAATCTTCTACAGTTCCATATACGGTATATTTGATATATGATATACCTATCCGTTACCTCCTATTAGGGTTGTTGAGGAAGTGATTATGAGGAACAGGAGGAGGAAGAGGAATTTTCACATACAAATTTAGGGGATGCGGATGAGGATGAGGATATTTTTTTGAGGAAGAGGATGAGGATGAGGAAGCGGAAGAGGAAGCGGATGAGGATGAGGATGATAGGAAATTATAATCAAAATTAAAAACATAAACTTTGAGAATTAAAAATTAAAACAAAAGCCACTTTCCTGTCTGTACATATTGATATTTTAACTACTAGCAAAATTGGCCCTTTGTCTTAACCCATTGAGCCCCAAGCGGCCCGCTCGGTCCCAGACACAATAGATTGTCTATTGTGTCTGTGGTTCCGGGGCCTGAGTTAGTAGACTACAAAAAAGCATCTTACTCAGTGTTCATCTTCTTATATATAAAAATGAATCGGAAAATGTGTTGGTAAGCGCATAACTCGAGAACGGCTGAACCGATTTCGATAATTCTTTTTTTATTATATTCCTTGAAGTACGAGGATGGTTCTTATGGAGAGAAAACGTAAACATGTACCACGGGCGAAGCCGGGGCGGACCGCTAGTATTCAATAAAAATTAATAATTAATTGGTCCAATAGTTTTTGAGTTTATTAATTACAAACAAATACGATATATCTGTATATGACAAGTAGAAACAAGCAAATAACAGCGCGGGTGGGGGGAGGGGAGGTCTCGCTCGCCCGATCGCGAATTTGCAAAGTTACGAGTCGGACTCAGATGAGCTTTTGTTTATGCATATTAATCGACAAAACCTAATCTATCTAAGTAAAAAAGTGACTCAAATGGATTAGCTTTTGTCGAGATATTTTCAAACTTTAATACGAACAAAACCTAGTCGAATAGAGTCCGCGCGTAGCGAGTGCGTTCCCGTAGATACGGCATCCTCATAAATTTCCTCTAAATTTTGAGGAAGCGATAGCGGAAGAGGAATTTTTTATTTTTATTTTTGAGGATGCGGTAACGGTTGAGGAACCCAAAATATTGCGGAACTTCCGCATTATGAGGAAGCGGAAGAGGAATCCTCAACAACCCTATTACCTATACACGAATAATTGTTATTTTATTTAAGAGAGCCACTGTTGATTGTCTAAAAAATTTATGCCAAAAATAAAAATTCACACAAACGAACCGAAAGCCCTAAACCCTTCGACATTTTTATAACCATGTTATGATCCCTTTATGTATAGAGGCCACGTCGCACGAATTAATTCCAATACCTAAATCTTCACATTTTATTTCAATTGTTTCTAAACAAGTTTATAGATTTACATCTTAAATTTTTGCTAACTAGCTGTTTCACACGCGAACTTAAACCCATTGAAAAAAACACGTTTTTCTATATAACGTAGGTATGTGTTATTCTGATACATAAGCTACATCACTAGCAAGTATTATCAAAATCCGTTCGTATTATTCCTGTAAAAGAGTAACAAACATTACATTCACCATCACAACATTTCCAACATTTATATTGATACTAGCTTAAAGATTTAATCATACATAGGGCCAAAGGGACAGAGACAGCGACTTTATTTCATACTATGTAGTGATTAATTATTAATATACCATCATTGGGAAAGATAAACAAAAGCTCTATAACATCTTAAACCCTATATTCGCATAAATTCCTGCTACGGACATAAAGGGCATTGATTTAATTCAGTGTCCTTTAGCCGTGTAAGACAAATTGGTTCGTGTTCTCTTCGTCCCTTCTAGTCTTTAAAATGTTTAGATATGTATTTGCTAACGAAACCGACAAGTTGATTTTAAAGACTACCTATATTACCTACATACATACATATTTGATAAAGCAAGGAAGGTTAGAAAACACATAGGTATACGTATATATTTAAGTTCAATTTGAAATTCATGAAACAAATGCATTACTACCTAATATTAATATTTCTCAAGTTTAAATATACGACCGGAATTTTCATACGTAAATTTTTCATATAGGTGCTCGAATCCCCGCGAGAACCTACCTGCAGTGGCGGGGCAAGACCTAAATTTGATGTGGGCAAGACAGATTTCGCGAGGCCCTGTTGCGTCTTTCCAATCTATACATAGCCAGAACGCAACCATATGGACCTGCTCGTGTATATATTGTAATGACTATGTAATGCTGTTTTTAAGTCTGTGATTACCCTAATTTTGCGTACTGATCGCGTATACTTTGTAACGCGGATGCTTGCGTCTTCGTTCCAAACTATACACGATCAGTACGCAAAATATAACTTAATATACTACACCACTTACGCTTGAAAGAAATAATAAATATGTATATAGGTAACCAAAGACTTATACACAGCTATATCTATCTCCTTTTATTCTTCTTGATTATTATTGATTCAGTAAAATATGGAATAAAAATATTATTAGGTAAGCTTAGGCAAATAAATAGGTAACAGATAAGGATGTGGGTTAGGTTAGGTTTGTGTTTTTTAAACTAACCAAAAATTGGAGCCACGCGAAGCGGGGCTTCGTCGCCTCTCAACCGTCTTCTTCTGGACTTATTAGATTTTAAGGCCCTTCTCCCATTACGATACTTCTGGAATACGATACTCGAGTAGAATACTAGTTAGATATTTGCTCACTACCCGATGCTCGCATATTAAGCGACTGAAAAATGGCTAAATTCATCATTTTTAGCACTATTGTCAATAATTGTAAGTCGTGTAGTATAGTCGGGAACGAAGACGCAAGCATCCACGATATACACGATACAAACTATACACGATCAGTACGCAACATTCGTGTATGCATTGTAATAATAGATTTAAAAACAGCAATACAATAATATAAACGCGAGCAATGGAAAGACGAAACATACACGATTAGTAAGCATGCGTACTGGCGCTGTATGTTTTGGAGCGCTATTATTACTTACTTCACTACAAAGTATACGCGTATATAGTATTTGCGTACTACTGTTGTATAGATTGAAAGAACTTTGTAAAAAAGTTGTTTCCAAACTATACGTGATTAGTTTCACACCGTTGCGTGCTGGCCTTGTATAGTTTGGAAATACGCGGCCCTGTTCTATGGCGACCTGAAGACGGATTTTATAAAAAAATAAAAACAAACAAAACAATTAACACTGCCAAGTTTTTATTGCGTTAAGTTTTGACTTCTTCCTAGTAAAGAAAGTAAACAAATAAAACCAGGGATTCCCCGCACTCTGGTTGGTTTTTCTTTTTATTAAGGCATTGGAACTCTGGTCAGTGGGCGGCAAATGTTGCCAGACTAAGAAAACATGTTTCACAACAAAATTGATTTATATCTTTTTTTCTTATTTTATTCTCGCTTTAAAAAATTTTGAGGCGCGAGGCCCCTTGTACCGCGAGGCCGTAGGCGGTGGCCCACGTCGCCCACGCCTTACGCCGCCTCTGCCTACCTGGCACCTTTGACCAAATCCTGTCTAAAAACTAAATATACAACGTACAGCGATAACGTATTTTCCACCTTAAGATATTCCATTCATAAAGATAATAGCAATAAATTCCATAATTTGCATACACTATATTATTTTGTGCGATTCATTAAGGCCAAGGAAGTTCCTTCTACATTCGGCACAGAGACGGAAACCGGTCTGGAGCCATTGTGATGAGGGAGAAGACTTCCGCTTAAGTACCGTCAGCAACACTGTTTGTTGAAACATTATTATAATAAATATTAATTTAATTGATATCTATTTCACGTTTTCAGTTAAAGTAGTTAATTTGAAGTGCGTTTAGCGAATAGTTAATAAATAAATTGTTCGCAAAAAATTTCATGATTTGTATTTACTTTATTTCAACATGAAAATAAAATTATATAATATGTCCCATAAAATTCCTTATTGGCATACCTATATTACACTCAAAATAAAACCGTATAATCTATAAGTGTATGAAAGCTCTACACCGGACTTGTTTTTAATATATACCTAGAGAAGAGATTGTTTTATAAATTATATATTGTATAGATGACTTGCACGCATTTTAAACATTTCATATAAAATAGGTAGTTCTTAATATCCGTATCATCATAATATGTCTAAAATTAAGCCTTTAAGGTAATACAAGAGTGTTTTTCAAAACCTATTTATTTGTTGCAGACGGTACATCCGCCTATTTTGGCAACTACTCCTTTAAGTTTAGCAACGATATTCCCGTACTTTAACATTTTGCTATGAAATATGACTGTTCCTAGCTTCTTAGCTCATATGATTTAAAATTTATACATGAGATATACTCATAATCACAACCACACATAACGGTATAGGTGTGCATAATTAATATTGTGCACTTTTCAACCATATAATCTAAATTATTCGTAATGTAAGTAGGTATCTAAAATACAAATTATAATTACAGCGTTAATTAATTTTGTTAAATCCCATACATTTCAATAAATAAAATTATTCATATAGGGACTACCTACTCATAAACTCTCAATGATCAATCTCTTTAAAATTTTACCTTAAATGTAGATCAATACGTATTATATGAATTATTTGTTGTTTGAACTGACTTAGAAATGAAATGAAATGAAATGAAATGAAATGAAAATGAAATGAAAAAAATATTTATTGCCACAAGTTACACACACTTAACAACTATTTACATTACTAAAAAAAAAAATAGAGAATTTACATGGCAATCGGGTCAGACTCAGCCATGCTGTCGGGCTTTAACACCTGAACAGCGCTGATTTTCAGTCTGCCCGTAAGTTTTTATTTCCGAGGCTCACTAAGTCTACATTAAAATACAAATACCAACCAAAAAACATACTTTACAGTTCTGAAAATAATTTGCATTGTTATTATTAATAATTACTTACGAATAATATTATATATATTTAAAACAGATTTATATAGATAATTAAGTACATATTATGATTATATTAAATAAAATAAACAGATATCTATGTATATACTTCGTTACTTATATACATACTAAAAACATATAAATATATATAAATTATTATATTATACATTTGCAATATAGATATATTATTATATTATACATTTGCAATCTACAATTTTGCTTTATTGGGGTGTCCAGTTTGATATTTGATTGTTCAAAAGTCTCACTTTGTATTTATGCTTGAACGATATATATGACATATTAAGTTTCAAGGGTGGAGGAAGGTCATTCCAAATCTTCGAGGCAGAATACTTGAAACCACCCTTAAAACCCGACGTGTGGTGCTTCGGTATTACCAATGCATTGCTACTTCTACCTCGTGTATTCTTACCATGGTACTCCTGGGTCCATTTCAATTTTTCATAGAGGTAGACAGGAACTCCAGTGTGTACTAATCTATGTACCAGGCCTGCTAGATGTAACTGTCTACGACCGGCCATCTTTAGGATCCTTCGGCTATTTAGGTAAGGTGTGATATGTGCACGCTTTGGTATACCGAAGCAGAAACGAGCGCACGCATTCTGTACACGCTGAATTGCTCGCTCAGTTTTAGCGTACAAGCGGGGACCATATACAGTATCGCAGTAGTTAAAGTGGGACAGAACCAATGACTCTGTAAGCATTATTCTGGACCGCTCTGATAGATCTTGCCTAAGACCATACAAGACTTTCAATCTGTAAAAGGCATTTCTGATAATGAGATTTATATGATCGTCATATTTAAGCTGTCCATCCAACACTATGCCGAGATTCTTAGCCCTATCCACTTCAACTAACTGTTTATTATCGATCTTTATTTCCAAATTAAGATTTTTTATTTTCTTTATTTGATTTTTTGTACCTAATACAATGTATTTGGATTTGCATCCATTAAGTACCAAAGCATTCTGTTTAGCCCATAATGACACCCGTTCTAAATCTTCGTTAATTTGACGCTCTGTGATTATTGAATGTTTGGGATCTATAGTATAATATATCTGTGTGTCATCGGCATACAAGTGTACTTTACCGTGTTTTATGTGTTTTATCAGGTCAGTAGTGTACAGTGTGAATAAAACCGGACTGAGTATTGAGCCCTGAGGACAACCACGCGGAGTTGGCTCAGTTCTTGAATAATTTAAGCTTCCTTCATTTTCGGTGACAACAAACTGTTTTCTATCGGATAGGTAGGATCTGAACCAGCCACTAGCATTTGGACTAGCACCGTAGTACTTTAATTTGGCTAGCAAAAGTTCCTTATCGATGGAGTCAAACGCACGAGTGAAGTCCAATAAAATCATAATACTACCCATCCCATTATCACTGTCTGATATGACATCATCAGTTACGTGTGCTAAAGCTGTAGCTGTGCCATGCTTCGCTCGAAACCCAGATTGAACATTTGGCAGGATTTTTTCACTGTCTAAAAATTTTACTAATTGATTACAAACTACTCGCTCAATAATTTTTGATAAAACAGGTAGTATACTGACGGCCCGTAAATCATTCAGTTCCTCCACAATTGGTTTTTTTGGCAAAGGCTTTATCTTAGCAGTTTTCCAAGCATCCGGAAATGTTCGGGTAGATATGGATGTGTTAACCATCCGCGTTATAATTGGTAGAGTTACAGATAAAGTCATCCTTAACATATCAATATTAATTGTATCTTGGCCAGCCGCGTTCGTTTGTATACCTGATATTATTTTTTTGACTA
>CAJQZM010026182.1:0-39222 GCA_907164665.1 Colias nastes
GCCACTTCATACCGGCCCTGTGACGCGTATTGTATCACTAGATTGTGTAATGTTCGCAGACGGGCTGGAATCTCATAGCCGACGTTCACTTGCTGTGCGAATTGAGATGGCGGTGTGGGGGACATGGCTGGAATTTAGAAAGAAAGAAAGATCATTTATTTGACTCCACAAGCACAATTAACACAGAATACAATTAAAACAGCACAACATGAAACAAAACAATACAAGAATAATAAATGTAAGAGTAAAATAAAACAAAGTGGAGCCAAGTCAGGTAGCCACTCAGCATAAGTTGCAACATAGTTGCAACGCTGATTTTCAGTGGCCCCTCTCTTTAATTTAAAGGTATTATTCAATATTATGTTTAATCTATTACTATGACAATCTATTGTATTCTGTAATTGCAACAAAAACAAATAAATACTTTATAATGTAGGTAATGTAAAACGTAACGTAATTTATTGCCTTGACCTTACGATAATTTGCATATCTCTTCAATAATAAGGCCAATCTAATATTCGTTAAAAGAATTACCGATACAGTACAGATAACTTTTTGCTATATTTCCCATTTTTGCTACACTTTTGGCCGTGTACTGTACATAGGTCTGTCCATAGAAATGAACTATCCAACACAAAACTATATTATTAATTCCAACCAATAGTTTCTCAGATTAGCTTTTTAATCAAACAATTCAAAAACCAAACTCCCAATATTTATATTTCTAGCCTTACACTTCAACAACAATTTTCCAGCCGAAAAGAATCTTTTCACCTTTACGACATAGTAGGCATACACAAGTTATTTTAACAACACATTTTGGCTATTTTTCATAGATAATCTTAAAAAAATCTCACATTTATTATTCCTATTGTCCTCATGATCGTCGTCCGGGAACAGATCGACCATCGGATCGTCCCGCTTGTTGTCCGCCTGTCCACTTCGGCTGTTATCATTCTCTTCTGTTATGTCGCTGTCGTATTTACTGCAATTAAACGAGAAATATATAATTAAATGCAAGGAATATGCTATTTGTGTTCATCACTACATAGTATAAAACAAAGTCGCTTTCTTTGTCCCTATGTCCCTAATTGTATGCTTAAAACTACTGTTATCTTTAAAACTATGCAACGGATTTTGATACGGTTTTTTTTTAAATAGATAGAGTGATTCAAGCGGAAGGTTTTAGTATATAATTTATTAGGTTTTAGACAAAGCGGGTGAAGCCTCGGGCGGTAAGCTAGTACACTTATAAAGCTATCCCAGCAAACGTTGGTCTGCCTTTCTCTTATCACTTAGGGGTATGAAATGTACATGCTGTTCGATTCTCAGACCTACCGTATATGCATACAAAATTTCATGGGAATCCGCCGCTTCGGAGGAGTTTAACTTAAACACCGCGACACGAAAACTTTATATATTGGAATATAATGTTTATGGTGTGATTTATAGTGTATAATAAAATACAATGGCTCCTTAAAAAACACCATAAAGATACGAGCTTTAGTGGTAATGGTATTAGTATTTAGTGTAATGGATTGGTACGCTAATTTTAGTCAATAATGTGACGAAACCAGTACAGTTAAAGATTTACATCTTTTATCATCACAACATAGTAAAAGTTTTAAGATTTAAAACATCAATGAACTCATTCATCGTATTAAAAATTTCATTCATAATTTGTTATCAAAACTCAACACATTTATAGCAATCATAGATTATGACCATTATCTCAACGTGTCGTAAATAAATTAATGAACTTGACAACTTTATTTCACATTAGTCAAACTGATTTGTATAATCTGTGTAAAAGTTTCATTACCAATATTAAGAACCAGTTTTATCACATACTGATGCCCTTGGGCCTAGTTAACACATATTTATGTACATTTTATACATTATTATTTATAAGTCGCTGTAACCGATATTCCAAAATAATACCAACGTATTTTTTCATTGGTAATCTTTATAGGAACAGTTTTAACTGACAGAAAATCCAAACAGATACTCTAGCGGTTTTAGCTAGTGTTTATCTTCTTCTTCCTACTTCTACTTCTTCTACAAGTAGTGGAACACGAACCTAAATCTAGAACAATCTAGAAGTTCCCTTACCATATAGAGGCCATAAACTCCAAATGCTTATTCTCCAAGCGTTCTCTTGGCAGAGGCAACGCACTTGAGTTTTTGTTTATCTGCTTCTACCGAATGCTGGTAGGATACGAGCCTAAGTCTAGAAGAATCTAGAAGTTCTCTTACCGTATAGAGGCCATAAACTCCAAGTGCTTGTTTTCCTCCTCGAGCTGCGAGACCCTCTGCTCGGAGGCCTGCAGCCTCTGCTGAGCTGCGGCCAATTCATCACGGAGCCAGGCGTTCTCTTGGCAGAGACGACGCACTTGAGTGCGAAGCTTTTGTTTCTCTGCTTCTACGGATTGGTGGTGGGACGCGAGCGCTACCATCACCTGGAATAATAATAGATACAGTTAATTTGAGTTTGAATTGTGATAAGATTGTAATCGATAGTTAATAGAATGAACAAATCATCATGTATGTTAAAAATGTGGTCAAATGTTAAAAGAAAAGAACTGTCTTGAAAGAAAAGAATCGTACACTTCTGCAACAAATAGATAATGGTGTTTCCTACATGGAAATTAAAATTGTTTATGTTGTAATCGCGTTACTTGACAATTTAAGACATAATTGGCTGCCAAAAAATTAGTCGATTTATCAATATTTCTTGAATTTTTATTGAAACATTTTTATGGACGTAGTGACATCTTCATACTATACTAGATTTATTTTACAACAATAACAACATACGATAGAAGTACTTTATCAATTTATTTGTTTTACATTAGTTTTCTAGTCATTTGCTAATCGTTAAATGATTTCATCATGCTTCCCGTCTTGTATACGTTTATGAATGGAACAAAACCCACACTACATTTCAAGCCTCCATATTTAGCAAATAGCATCACACAATAATAAACATCACTCGACCAATTACTAACAGGCCAGTCGGCAATTACCCACCCTCGTGGAGTTCAACAACCCCGTGCATCCCTTACGCACACAGGGGTTGATAAGGACCGCTATCACATTTTTGTATGTACACAGAGAACGAGTTAGCCCTTTTGTTTGTGTTTTGTTTATGCAATAAGTTTGTTAAAGGTATAATAATGAATCGGATTTTTTCTTAGATTAAATTTAAACGTTTAAATTACTATGACGAGGATGGAATTATATGGATAGATGATGATGATGATGGAGGATGGAAATATACGGAAAAAATAAATATTCCGTTTCACACAAAATGGAAAAGGTGACATAAATGTTCGAAGAATTCTTGGAACATTTAGGGGTTAGACGAAAATTGCTCAAGATCATTATTAAAAAATCATACGATAATAATTTTATGACTATGTGCCAAGCAGATGGCATCAGATTTTAAGATAATATTTTGTCATATTTTGCTCAAAAATGTAATAGGTACTTTATTTTTAAATACAAAATATTGTTTGATCTAAATAAGGGGAGAGGAATGTGCTTTTTTGTTATTAATTCGTAGGTTATTTTGTTAGTTAAAGAAAGAAGCGAAATTTTGTTAATATAATTTTCTTTCTTTAATGATAGCTCTGTGTTCCAGAGTATGAATTCTTACCAAGATGTAAGATAAGAAGATGTAATTAATAAGACTGTTAGTTATTATTTAAAATTAAAATAATTTTATTAGATTAGATCTAGGCCATAAACAGCAGTTCCAGTCAGTTCTCCTTACTTGACCCTTTACCTCATATCACTAAAATATGCCAACTAATCCATCATAATTAGACCCTAACCTAAAAACTAAAGAATTTCCACCAAATTACCTCTTTCTTTCCAATCTACTTTTATTATAACATGCAAATGAACCGTTCCACTTACAACACACGATCCTTTAAGAGAATATAGGGCAGTACCGCGTATCTAAAGCTCTTTGAGGTTATACATGAAAAGTGCGACCCGAATAGAGTATTGAGCTTTCGATAGAGGGGATAGATACTGCTTTTATGTTTACCGTGTTTATCTTGCCGATATAAGGTTATGGGGAATATTGAATTTTAATGGATGGTTACGAAATTAAGCCTGTTGGGTTTATAGAAAATAATTTTTGAATGTGATGTAATTCAAAATATTATATTGAAATAATTTTTATTTTTTATGTAAGTACTTAACTATAATATATTAACGCCTCCACAATTGACACTAAATACAACTTTGAATATGTATACCAAACACGTAGGTAAAGTGGAGTTCAAAAAAAATTGTTTTATGACAAGAAATACGTTATAATACTAATTACTTATTATGCCGAAATCACCCAAATCTTACCATCTATAGAAACAATTAACCTTATTAAACTTAATAATATAGCATTTGTTTTCACGCGACTCATTATACAATTTCTTCATGACCGAGTTGGAATTTTCAGATTAAATACTATAAAAAATTAATAGCATATTGACTATAGTATAATAAATATTTTTGCGTACGATTAACATTCTTAACGAACAATAATCGTTCTTTAGCTACTAGACCATAACCGACCTCGTCCTGGGGTGAATCAAAGGTTACTTAAATTAAAGACTAAAAAATCGTTTTTTTCCGAGGAGTGTGTTAAAATTAACTTACGCTTTTAAATTGTCATGTAATGCAATCATTTAGCTGTTTCCCATAAGGTTTTCGTATTGACCTATTTCATAAAGCATGGAAGTTGTGTCACCTATCTTGATATATTTTAGAAAAGCTATTTGCGACTACACCCCAACTACAGTTACCGTAACAGTATGTCATTGATCCCTTTGCTTATCAATAACGTACCGTTTTGTACAATTTCGCAATTAAACCATCAAGTATTCAGATTAATATTCCACATGAAACCAGCAAGCACACCCTAACAGTCCCGAATTGTGAGCGTGTGTAAACTTCAAACTGAAAGTACCTACTCCAGCCACTGTATGGCCGACGGGTCGAGTCACGAGTGGCCTGACGATGCTCCAGTTTTAATTACTTCGCAAGCGCTTGTTGAGATACTGAAATGCTTTATTATACGGGACTTTTGGGAAATGCTTGCGTAATAACGAATTAATTCTTTATTGTTTTCGTAACAGCAGCAAAAATGAAACAGGAAACGAGAAATAGGATAAGGGTCCTTGTATAGGTGTTAACTTTATGGCGTGACGGACTATAGAAGTCTAATGTATTCACTATCTACGTAAACATAACATTCTGTTGGGTACAATTTATATTTCAGTTCGATGTAAGGCGATAATTTAACCACCCACTAAAAACATTTGTTAGTCCATTACAGGCTCTAAATATACGGTCAGCTTAAGGCTGCACTAGGTTTCTAAGTTCATACTATCAGAATGTTATGAAGAGACACACGGAATTTTTCTTCCTAATATCCTATCGTTATCATTTTGCTTCTCATGTAACGTCATAGCAATCATGTACCTGTGACTTAAGACCATATTCCACCGCACTGACCAGCTTAGTAACGATTAAAATTTCTACATAATACAATGTACAATGACAACATTAATCTCTGAAAGACTTCAGAATCCAATTCAGTATTACATAATCGACTTACGGCGCTAAGAGCTAGCGCGCACGAGCAACTTTGTCTCCGCAACTATTTTGTCTCCGCAACTATTTTGTCTCTCCCACCTATGGGCTAGTATGAAAGTGCGCGCACGTAGCGACGCAACTCCCCATACAAATTGATGGGAGAGACAAAATAGTTGCGGAGACAAAGTTGCTCGTGCGCGCTAGCTCTAAATGTGTGAGTCACGACGGCATTTACTTAAACAGCTATTGCGCGATAAGACCGTGACATTGAACACCGTTAACTTCGTCCGCATTCGAGCTGACCTCTTAAGGAGTATTTGTGCAACAAGGCTATAAAAGCACTTCCGTATCAAAAAACAAGTCAATATCCTCGGAACCTGGCACAGAAATGGCTTTAAAGTTCACGACGAAATGTTCAAAGGACATTGACATTCTTTTGATAAAATTCTGCTAGTGTCCGCCTATAAACCTAAAAACCTATAAACTTTGAGCCAAATCTAACTTTGCAGTACGTTATGTATGCTCGAGTTCTGGCAGCCATTGCCATGCTTAATATTTAAACAATTACTTTCGAGTTCAGTCAGAAACCATAAGACTGCGCTTTCAACTGTTTCTTAATATCTCAGAATGACTTAGGAAAAACAATTAACCTTTCTACCAACCTTTAAAAGGTTAATATACAAGCCGTTTTTATACAATAGTATTTTTAAACTAATTAACGTATCGAGGATTTATCCTACTATTGACCTTATCTACTTTTCCTCAACATCTACTCTTCTATCAATCTACTTGCTACAACGTTACTAACCTGCGCCTCTCCCAGCCCCAGTTCTATAGCATCAATGCTCTTCCTCACAAGAGCCGCCTTCTCGTGTTCATGGTCCGTGTTCGCAGCAAGGCCTGCCAGCAGCTGTGTGTGCTCCGCTCTTAGCGCCTCCAGGCCGGCGGCGACCGTCCGCGCGCCGGCCACCATCTCCTCCTGCGTCATAGCCGTCATTCTGCCCAGCGATTCGATCTTCTTTCTGTGGACAAGCAAGATTGGACTGTAAGTTTGGGGCTATAGGAACTATTATCGATGTTTTACCAGTGTCGTGTTTTCCTTGCTAAGCAATTTTAACCTAGAGTTGCATACTTATTACAATTTTTTTTCTTAATATGTTAAATTTTACCTTGCAACATAAGGTAATCAAATAACAGACACAACATTGTAAAATAACACTTCGGAAAGGTTTTTACGACATTGAAAGTGATGATATTCCGAAATTTATCAGTTTTCGAAATACAACCGGTAATTGAAAATAACATACACACATGTGTAGCTGATAAAGTTAGAATATCTAAGATAAATACAAATAAATACACAAACAAGATACGCAATGACCATGCAGCAGACCTTGTATAACATGTATTGATTTTCTCTAGAAAAATAATCCACACCTTTGGTGTTAAATTTAGCGTTTACTATTATAGCACTATGCTATATTATATAGGATAAATAGATTTCTGCATTGACCTATTAGTATGAACTTGGCCTTGGTATATTATAAAATAAACATGTACATATGATATATTAATAAGTATGAATTATGCTACTTATTTTTAAACTTTAATATAAATGTAGGAAACTACAAAAGAGTAAATTTATCAAGTGTTATCCGTACGTCAGAATGTCTTTTTCAGAAATTACGAGAAGCACAAGATTCAGAACAGAAAAAAAAGCTGAAAAGTAATATTTTAAATCCATGTAATCAAAGTTAAGGTGACAACGACCTTATAGACTAATGACTATGTTAAATAGACTCCAATAAATGAGAAGTCAATGATAATCATAAGGATTACCATTTCTTGATCCGATATGTAAATGCAATCACGAGACAACATTATGTTATTGTGTCTACTGTTTTTATTACGTATCATTTTTATTTAGAAGTACCATCACTTTTTAAAATACGAGTATGCTGCTGATTTATAAAAAGAAATTTCGATAAGAAACAAATTCTAGAACAACATAATTTATAGTACGATACATATTATCTTCTGGCTATGCAATTTTATGTAAAAAGCCAAAAAGTAAACGTAGTTTCAGACTGATACAGTCTGTGTTAAGGTTTAAAAAACTTTATTTACTTAAGAACATCCGAATTCAGTAACTAAGCAGGATGAAGTTATATAAGTGAAGTTTCCACCATTTGTTTGCACAAACTGATACCGCAAGAACACAATTTAACTTAAAGATACGTCTCTTCTAAAGTTAAAAAACTTTAAAAACTTTCCTTAAAGTCATAGTTTCTATCTCACGATTAAAAATATATTAAAATAATCAGTTTCTAATTTCTACACTTAGCATAAATGCAATGTTATATACCTACCATACAAATCCTATAGATTTTTTCATTATTCAACTATGTACTGTAGTTTCTAAACTATTCAGAGAAATGTTTTAGAAATCAGAAGAATTGAAACAAATCCGTCCAATATTTGATTGATTTTAATATTTAACGCTGGCGGAGTTTATTGTGCCATCCAGAACTAAGTATATTTTGACGGTTGTTGAGCTGTTCAAAGATACCTTTATACAGGTCATCTCTTTTTCATGTGACTTAGCCCAGTATGACTAATTTCATAAAATGACGACATCACAACTATATTTCCAAAATCAAGCATAATATAATAGTAAAAACTTATCTCTGATAACCTAATCAAACATTACCACATTTTGATAACTTTAACGTTAACAGACGAGGAATGCTTATTAGAAAGTAGAAATTAAAAACAGTTATTTATACGTTTGCATTTCTAGAAATACGAGCTGAAGACCTGTCCATTTACACATATTAAAAAGGGAAAATCCAACAACTTTTTTTTTCAAATGCTTTAAATGTATTTGAATTTAAAATAATCATAGGAAACACAAACTAAGTTTTGTTTTTGTTATCATTCATCTATACGTAAGGGTTCAAATATTTTAATATCATATAATTTAAAGTACCAAAATCAGTTAATTGCTGTATGCCACTACCCACACGGTCAAAGTATCAAAATTATTTTAGTGCTGTATACCCACACATCTATAGGTGTGGAAACAGCCGTAAAAACGAAATAACAATATATAGTAAAAAAATGTGATGAAATACAGGAAACGTATGCAGGGCGCAGCGTGGGAGTGACAGGTCGGAACCAGTTTGTTTCGCAATTGGTCATTATAGGGATATCCGATATCGGATACCATAATGCATATTGGTGACTAATCAACCGCTTAAAATACTCTTCTCTCAACATTTATAGTGAGTTTAAATGATAGGTAGATACTACTAATCTATTCTGATTCTAATATGAATCAATTGTTTTACTACACTACTTACACTACTTTACCCATAAAGACAAACGTCTTTACATAAAATCATAGGTAGACATTTTTATAAATTAGGCTAGATGCACAAATGCTTATGATAAAGATTTTATTAATAAAGTGACTTTCGTTCAATAGGCAGACGCATGTTACTCCCTAGACAGCTATGAAACAAAATTTCTTCAATTGAACTTATTTCCAAAGCGCGTTTAGTCCATATATGTAGTATAAGTAAAGTTTTAACAGCTTCGTTTCCTATGAATTTCCCTCGACGATCTGAACTTGTTAGTCCTCTATCCATAGATGGCTTAGGTTACTATCGTATATTCACAAAATATTTTCCAGGTATGTATTCAGCTACAGACTACAGATTTATGATGTGTAATTAGCCAAACATTTGACATTTTTGAATAGCTGGGTCCACACCGGACGATCCACCGCGATCCGATCGCGCGCGGCAGGCGCGCGATCCAAAGATGCGGGCGGTGTGGACGTGCCGCGCGCGATCCATGCACGCGTTTTGCCGCGCGCGATCCCTACCTCGTGCGATCCGTTAGCGGGCGGTTTTTGTACCCGCTTCAAAGGTGCCTCAGTTGCGTGATGCGCGCGGTGTGGACGGTTGTGATTTGGTTCGCGCGATCCATCTTTAAAAATATGATTGAAATACACTATTTTTTTATTGAGTAAAAAAGTATGGTTTTACTTACCTTTACATAATCATTTAACAGGTCAATGATGGCTTCACAAACTTCAGGAATAATTAATGATATAGACTGTTTAGAAATGCGGAAGAGATACTGCAAACTGACGTACGAATATCCAGTTGCTAAAAATCTCAATGTTAGTAGTAATCTTTCCTTCACAGTAATGGCATCTCTATAATTTGTATCATTCTTTCTTAGCTTGTTATCCAATAATGAACACAATATCTCAAATTGATTAGCATTCATTCTTGCAAAATTGTGTTCCACTTCATCTGAAACTAACTCTGCGTACAGCTGAGTCCCAGATTCCAATCGATTTTTGTAAAGTTGTTTCACCCAAAACCGTCGATTTCTTTTTTTTGATTTTTTGCGCAAACATTTCAGTATAATAAAAGTTACTGCTGCAACGGCAAGACGCCGCCGTTGTACGTGTGACTCCATATCGTACTAGAGTTAGACTGGCTGAATCACGGATCGCCTTAGGATCACTTGGAGCGCATATTTTGGATCGCAAGTTTTTAAAGTGGATCGGCCTAACATGATCCACGATCCATGCTCCGCGATCCTGGATCGCGGATCGCGGGATCACTGGATCGGCCGGTGTGGACCCAGCTATTTATATGACACATTAAAATTAAGTGACATACATTTTTTTACATGTATGTAACTACCTTTCCGCCTGCGGCTTCGCCCGCGTTTTCAAATAAAAAACCCGCATTGTTCCCGTTCCCGTGGGTTTGCCGGGATAAAACCTATCCTATGTGTTAATCCAAGTTATCCTCTATATTTGTGCTAAATTTCATTGTAATCGGTTCAGTAGGATTTGCATGCTTTTAATAAAGGCTAAACATGCTGGAAAACTGAATTGTAACATCCTTGTATATCGTGTTTACTGGCAAATAAATGAATAATTTGAATTTGAAAAAAAGCTCTAACATAAACTCTATTCCAAATAGTTCCATCTTCAGACATCCCTACAACCTCTATCAACCTTTTCTAGTTCTTAGAACGTTAATCACAACACGTATTTGCAATTATTCATAACAGCATTTCATGAAGTTAAACACGTATCAAATAACGCCTGTTTATCCGAATCCAATGAAGCAAATCTAGTTTGACGTTCGTAACGTGACACTGTTGTTAGTGACATAATCTGTGGAATTGGGTTACACACAAGGACGGAGGTATGAAACGTTCCGAGTCAACTGATTTTATGGATCGTAAACTTCTTTTGATTGAGCTCTCAATTTGATGAGTACAGCTAGAATGCGAAATGTTTGCCATATATGGTGACATTAACAAAAGTAATAAGATCGATTGACGAGAAATTTAGAAGTTAGTAAATAATACTTAATTGCACATCAGAATTGGGAAGTTCGTATCAGATTTGGTATGGTCAAGTCATGGATTTAATTTCAACAACAAAGCTGAAAGCATTGCCTTTGTTATAAAGAAGATGTTGAAATGTATTATCACTTAGGCACACTGTGGTTTATCTTGCCCAATATAATATATCCTTGTCCATTCTTTACAAAACATACCCGGCAAATCATCACATACCAAACATATTATGTCTAGCCACAGAGCTCGTAATAAATAACGGTTCATATAGACCTGTCATAACTGACAAATAATATGGTCAGTGTGGTACGTGAGAAGACTCTACAGGAACTCATGTAGTATGCATTACAATGAACTCAAAGATATGGGTCAATAGTTCGCAATTTCCTTGGCTAAATTCACATCCGCATATTACGTGATGGATTAAAATTATTTACTCATATGAAATTGAAAGCGCTTGACAATATTTACTGCTGCTGTTTACAAAAAATAGTAAATAATAAATAAATAAATAAATAAATATTTCAGGACAATTTTCACACACGGCACGATCTGATCCCATACTAAGCTTTCGCTTGTGTTATGGAAACCAGATAGCTGATAAACATACATATATAATTTTAAATAAATACTTATATAGATATTATGTAACACCCAGACACAGAGCAAACATCTATGTTCATCACACAAATATTTGCCCCGGGTGGGAATCGAACCCACGACCTCTGGCATGGAAGGCAGGGCCACTACCAACCAAGCCAACCGGTCAGTCAATAATAGTACGCGTATATTTTATACGTCAAGACGAGAACCAGTATCTCTTCCGTGAGAAGTCATTCAATGCCATTTAATTAAATATGTAAACAAACTTAAATGGGATTGCGCTCACGGTATGCGAAATTTAACGTTTTTAAATTTTGTTAATATAAGATGTGGCCTTGAAAATTATTAATTTTGTATTTTTGATATATTCTTTTTGCACATTATCGCACCATATATTTATAAGTGTGAAGATAGTGTTTGTCTCTTCTTCACGCCAAACTTCATTTTCATCCCGGAAATACCACGGGTACGGGAACTATGTGAGTTGACCACGCGTATAAAACCGCGGGCGGTAGCTTTCGTAACCTGCATTATGATGTTATACTATCCAACCTACGAATATTAAAACAGGACTGGGACACCTTGATTTAAAATGCTCTCTAAAACCTTATTCCCATACGTGTAAAACAGTTCAGGCTACTAAATTGTCTGCAACAATGTGGAGTATCTAGGACAAATGCGTCGTGCATTAGGAATGCAGTATAGCGATGTTAAGCCTTCTGCCTTCCAGGCTTCCTTTCCTTCTTCCGTATTTTAAGATTCAGCTTTATTATATTCTCTTTTGAAATACAGCGGGTATAAATAATCACTTTATTTTCAGTTGTATTTTTTAGTAACTTGATAAATTCAATGACCAAGACCAGTACTTATTTTAACAGCACTATTCTAACACACTTTCACACTGTTTAAAAAAAATACATTATTCATAGCAATATTTGAAGAAAATTTTAATTACAATATTACAAGATTCAAGTGTAGATTACGAAAAAGATAAACAAAAAGGTGTATCTAATAATTTACTACTAAATAGTTCGCATAGTAGTGATAAAAAACCGGTAAATATTAAAAAACACGATATAACGCAGCCTTCATCTGCTCGTTTTATTAACACTTTTGCTTTTTATAAACCTGTTACTCTACAATTTACACTAACCATCAAAACATACGTGATAAATTACCATATACCTGAATCTATAATTCGTCAATTCATTGAGAAGGAAGTTACAGATGTTAATAAAATTTGTAAGAAATTACATTTAACTCCAACTGATGAAGAATTTCACTCATTTGCAACTTTGTCACTGATTCCATTGAGGAAGTTACCTAAGCACACTTAGCGTACCTTAATTACAGTATGAAGGAAACCATAGATTCATTACTCAACTTTTCTTCTTACTATGAACTGGTTCGAAATGAAAAGATATTATGAGTATCAGATAGTTCATTAATCGAGCAAGGATAAAAACATCATCTTACAACCAATAGAACATTAATGAAAAACGGGTAATAGTATTCCTTTTGAAATCAGACGAAGTTTGGTAGGTCAGTTTCTCTAATTACTGTAATTAATTTTCGCGAACACTATAAACCTTACATTGACATCATTGGAAAGCATCTGAAACCTTACAGGTTCATCTACTGTATCTCTATCTACATTGGCACAAATAACTTCCCCTTCACTAATTATGTTCCAAACCAACCAAACCTTATTGGGGTCTACAATATCTGCCTAAAAATAAAAGCCTCTGTCTAGGATCCTGCATCTCTCTCTAACATCCAAAAATAGATCGAGACAGCAATATCGACTCGTTAGTCGCGTATTTTGGACCTAATTGCCGCTTGTCGTGTTTCATAGTTCATTAGACACGATTTTAAAGCTATCCTTGTCTGCAAATATCTAACGAAATGTCTATTGCTAAAGAACTTTCATTTCTTTATTAATATTTATTGAATGTAAACGAAATTTCAGGAATCGGCAATTTAATTGTTCTTTATTTACACCTTATTAAACACGTTCATCAAAAAGAACTCATGTTTAAATTATTGCTTCCTTCGGAAAAATTTATTTTTAAATAATTTACAAACGTCCAGGTTAAAACATTTTTTAATATTCTAATTCAAGTCAAAATATAACATAAGTTATATCATCCATTTTTCAACTTACATAACCAAGCACCAGCCGTTTACTTTTAAATAAGTTTCAAGGATATAAACACCCCGAATCCTCCCACGTAATTCCGGGGCACGAAGTTATAGCCTCCTTGGGAGTGGGGAGTGGCGACATGAGGCGCATAAAATAGCCCCGTTGCCATGGCTACCAAGGGCGACAACCCTCCTAACGTCCAGAAAACGTTTTATTTTCAAGACAGAAGGAATTTAGGATAACAAAGGTATTTTTCTATGAGTTAATACAGTTATTAAGCCCTCGCAAGATTGTACACAAGGAAAGAATCTAATCAGATGTTATTTAAAGGTATACGAATTTCAAAGAGATAATACAACTGTACTATTTATAGAACAATAATATACTGTATTCAATTGAGAGCTATTTTATCATTCCTCTTGATAAAAAGATCTTTAACAATATGGCTCCGCTGCTGTCCAATACACAAAAGATATTGGAAAAGTGAACGAGCTTTTCCTGTTAAAATATTTTAACAGAATTTGTGAGCACCTTTAATAGACGTCTATAAGAACCTTTTTAGTAAAAGTATACAAGTTAAAATCTCAAAGCAATACACATTTTAATATTGGCATCCCTCGAGAAATCACGAAGGTTTATAACAAAAAAAGAGTACCAGTTGCATTTGGCATGTTTCCAAAAGGGGAAATAACCCCGCCTTTGTTTCCGAATTGATATACCCGATAAGTATATTGTGTTTGATCGCCGTATCGAGTGCTAATATTGGTTCTGTTAGCAATGAAATTCCATATCATGACCATATTCGGTTATATTAGGTTAAATTCTATAGATGTACCTGTACGAGATTCTCAGAAATAGACCGAAAACGGTATGGATGAAGCGAGGATAAAGAAAATAAGCAAAAAAAAACAGTGTAAAAGCGAGATAATTAGATAATGACGTTAATGCGTATGAAATAAAGCCTCGTCTTTGATAAATTTCTATTCAACAGGAATCCATAGATACGCTTATCGTAGGACCAACAGAATATAATTCAGACTTTAACTTTATTCAATACTAGCTTTCCGCCTGCGGCTTCGCCCGCGTTTTCAAAGAAAAACCCGCATAGTTCCCGTTCCCGTGGGATTTCCTGGATAAAACCTAGCCTATGTTGCTCAGTGAAGCTTTCTAATTGTGAAATAATTTTTGAAATCGGTCCAGTAGTTTATGCGTGAAAACCATACATACATACATAATTACAAACCTTTCCTCTTTATAATATTAGTATATTATTACCGCGAAGCGCGTCGAACGCGGCAACTGATACACAAAAATAATCCTTATGGCATGATTCTGTATTCACGCGCGATGACTTATAGCGTATTTCATGTATAACTTTGGTGTTTCTACACCGATTTACATGATTCTTTTTTTATTGAATAGGTAATAATGTTAACTTTTTTTAATTAGGGATGAGTGAGAGTGTTGTTTAAACGTAAGAGTAGACAAATATAATCAGAAAGCTCCGAATTGCTAAGCTATTGAAGTTTCACGTGTTATTGTGAGTCAATTTTAAATATATGCTGTCTAGGAATTTATTTTTATATAATAATAATAATTTAAGAACATTTGTTTCGTACATGATTTCTATGTAGCTTTAACCATTAAGGCTGCACACGCGACGAAAGCTTAAAAAATGGAGTAACTTCTCCCGTTTTCCCAATATTTCCCTTCACTGCTCTGCTCATATTGATCGTAGCGTAATAAAAAGTATACTATAACCTGCCCAGGAGTATGAAGAATAATTGTGCCAAATTTCGTCAAAATCCGTCGTGTAGTTTTTGTTTCTATAACGAATATACAGACAGACAGACAGACAGACAGACAGACAGACAGACAAAAATTTTACTAATTGCATTTTTGGCATCAGTAGCGATCCCTTATCACCCCTTCATAGTTTTTTTTTAAATATATTTCATGTACAGAATTGGCCTCTCTACAGATTTATTATAAGTATAGATTTAGTCAAATAGGCTTAGAAAGTGCTTTTGAAAATTCATATTACCTAGCAATTAGGTTCGGAGCAGCTTTCTAAAGAGAAGAGGCCGGCAAGAAACTGTGTAGTGGCTCTTTTCAAATAATCATTCCATTAGAGTTATTCCAAAGTATGAATTGTAAATAAAGTTACTAATAAAAAGTAGCGTAAGTTCAACTACCTTATACTTATTAGTTGCGTAAATAAGCTTCAGTTTCTGACGACATAACGTAGGTACACAACTAAAGACATTAAGTAAAATGATCCAAAAATCGGACCACATTGAAAACTTTTAATTATTGCTAAAATGGTAAGTTAAACAAAACTAAAACAGACAGGCAAAGTTTTGATTAATGAAATAATCTAAATGGCAGAGCATGAAAACACAGATTCAAGCGTATAAATACCAGGAAAAGGCCAAACGAATCGATGTGTCTAGACGAAATAAATCCTGATATGGACCTTTGTTTATTCATTAAAATAATGCATACCTACTCCTCAGTCCTCTATCATCATGTTTACATTTACAAATACCGATTAATCCAATACAATATTGGATTAAATGGATATCTTTATTCGATATGAAGCGCTGTTTGAAAACATTTGTTATTTGTGAAACATAAATGTTATCTTTGTGGAAACCGAAGGGTTGGATCAGCTTCCCTAATAAAACAATTAAATTGAGAGTTTGAATTTGGTTGGAAGTAAATCAGTTGAGATTATTAAATATTTAATTCTATCGTTTTTAATGTTTCGTTACTCCAGAGGCATAAACGTTAAAGACTGTACCAGAATCGAATAATATTAAGTTAAATTTTTATATTTAACCTATTTAAACAATCTGTAAAGTAAAAAAAAAAATAATTTTTCTAAATAACCTAGGAATTTGGAGTTATTTAATTGATTTCTAGGAAAGACAAAATTCTAAAAAAGGAAATACACGCATTATTATGAAAACTAAAAAGCACTAGATAGTAGGAACACCAATCGATGAGTCTAGACTGGCCAAAAGGGGAGACAGATTAATGGTCATTAAAAATTTCTATCACACCTATTTGACGCTAGTTCTATTCAGGATCCATTTTATTTTAGACACTACCTTCTTTATTATGAAAATGCCTAATAACTCATAATGAAAATTGTTAAAAGATGTCTAATCCAGATCAATTTAAAATGATAGAAGTCGAGATGAAAAAGTGGATTCAGAAGATTCTGAATTTGTAACATTTACGTAAGTTATATGGCAGTTTAGTTATCTTTTCTATATTATTATTAACATTATGATGGAGTTACTGCAATAAATGAATAATGATCGTTAGATAGCACTGAACGTTCAGATAGCACTGAAACAGAACACTTAACAGCTTATATTTATAAAGTAAAATGTAAAGATGATAATAAAGCGAAATTAAATACAACACTAATCTAACTAAACTATTATACTCACATTCTATATGCGTTCAAAGTCTTCGACATTATACAGACGGTTAACAAAACGTATCCATTCCACGACACTTACACTATTATACACTATACACTTACACGTATACACTAATAAAAAATCTTATAAAAATAACGTCTAATATACACTTGTAAATTACACGCTGACTAGCTGAAGAAATAAACACTTATATTAATAGAGATTAGAGATAAAATATACAAAAACAATATGTACATTTAAAAACAAACTAAGAAACACTAAAAATCAAACAGAGCTATAAAATAATTAACGGTTTTAATGTTCTATGTCGGAAATAAAAATGAGATTATAGTAGCAGACAAAAAAGTTTTAAACGTTTTAACCTCATCAAAATTAAGGACAGACGACAAAATAAGCAAAAACTGTAAATGCGCTACTGTACATCATGCAAATCTACCAATTAAGTGCAATTATTTTTGCCAAAACAAAAATTATCATAAACGTCGATCATTATTCACACTACGAGTACTAGAATATTATGAAAGAGGAATTTTAAACGAAACGTTAGGTCGGTTTCGCAAACGCTAACATCCAATATCAATTGAACGAATGATAACACTTTCTGAAATAACATCACTACGGCGATAGAAGATTCTGCGTAACACCACACAATTGGAAGCACTACAACAACTTCCTCTACACAACTAGTTACATCTATCACACCATATGACTTCGAGCAACGCCCTACAAAAGCAAAAGTCAATAATAACAAACTATTCAAACGTATCCACGTGTAATTTGGCACACATCATATCCTTGCCAATAATTGCCCAACGCATAAACGAAACAGACATATGATGGACACGTGAGTCAGACAGAGACAATGGAGAGCAATTTAAAATAGATCCACTCCTACGCAATGTTTGTGTCGTTGATCCCTTTAGATTGGCTGGTTTGTTTGTTTTTGTTCTTATATCATCTATTGAGGACAAGTGTTAGCTTCTGTTTAGAATCTCGACTAGGCGAGATCATAAACAATGGGACATCAAACGACAAACGCCCTACTGCACTTGACCTATTATAAAAATATGAAGTACCCATTCATTTCTATGCACACTTTAATGACCAAGTATGTTGTATAGCTTCAATTAGATATATCAATAAAGAAGAAAAACCTTACTGTTTTAAGTATAAATCGTGCTGTGATACAAAGAGTTGATCAAGAACATCTCTTCTAAACTACGCCATCATTCCATAGCGAGGAATCTAAGAAAACAACATAGAAAATGACTATCTTCGTTCACGACGCGACAAAGAAAGTAAAGAAAGTGTCCATTTGAGAAATGCAGCAATTAAAACTAAAAAGGCAGCAATGCAGAACGATCCGAATGTTGAAACGGTGAACACAGATTTATTATTATTTAGTGCAACGATCGTATTTCACGAACATTTACAGGTTGTTTGTTGAGGTTAGATAAATAATAGAATCAAGTAATTAAAAACTCATAAATGCCTCATTTTGGGATGACGTAGAAATTAGTTCTTTATATTCGAACTCCATAGTATGCTCATGCTAATTTTAATAGTAATATTGCTTTTTGTACCTATTTATTATGAAAAAAGGAAACGTAAAACTATAATACCCTTGTATTACGTTTTATCCTTATTGGAATTAAACTTTTAGATTCTATAATAATCCCATTGAAGCAAAGAAATAATCCTCTTTTTTATTCGAGCTTTGATATTCAACAGTCATCTGTTCGCCACACGCAAAGGCAAAGTTATTAACATTTTTTAATATCAAATTTCAGTATGATATCAAACAATATTACATTTATAGACAATTTAATTGTTATTCACTTCAGTTAAATATCACTGTTTCTTATAATAATAGTTCAACCAATACTGTAAACTAATCGTACAAATTGCCTACTTAAAAACGTTATTTACCTACTGCGTTCTTCAAATGCACATAAAAATTCTATGAATAGACCTTCACAATGATCGATGGATTTTTAATGTCCAGTGCCTACAACGTTTATTAGACTTCAACCAAAGCAATTAAAGTCGCTCTACTTTTAGATAATATAACATTAGTGAATATTGGAATAATCAAATCATCATTATTATCAATTTCAGTTGTCACAATCTAGTTTTAAACTGCTAATGAAATAAAAGGCTAAAGGCAGAAATAAACCAAATGGGTCACACAAATGTGAACACGGAGCATTTTGCTTCGAGCGATTTATTTTAAGAATTGCGAATTCGTTTTATTGGACACAACGAGCGTAATCAATTGGTTTCAGTGCATTTGAAATAATATCAACATAATGAAGCATATAGAGATTGCGAAATTATTTGTTGTTTATTGAAATACTGTATGGAAATAAATCATTGGTGTGGAATTTAACACTTTCAGACATTAGAGACATTTTGACTACAGAATATATCGATTAGTCAAGGATTTCAAAGCATATCAAGTCCTACCGATTGCTAACAGAGATAAGTCCTGAAACTGTAGTCATCTTTCTTCAATTACAAAATTGTGAACGAAAATCTGATTATGTATGATGTAAGAGATATTATTTAACACATACAGCTTTTAGACTATTGTACACGGCAATCAATATTTTTACGATCCGCATTTAACAACATACTAGTATTAATAGCAGTGTAATTAAAACAAGAATTAACAACTTTATTGGTTAATGTGAAAGTATACTGTTTGAACAGACTGATCCGGTTTTTTTTAATTATATCTATCAGGTTTTTTAGATTATCACATTTTATCAATATCGAATGATTATTCACACGATAATACAATTTATTGTCACTAAATGAACTTTGATAAACAATATTGCATCTTTCTCGATCTAACAATTAAAAAGTCGGTAAAAGAGAATCATAGAAAAGAACAAAAGCAAGAAATATACAGCAATTCATAAAAAAAATTCAACGACCTAACAACTATTGTCGTGTATAAAGGAGATCCAATCAAACTAAGCGAAGCGTTAATAAGAATTTTAATTGAACTAGAAATTGCTGCGATGCAGCGACAACAATGCACGAAGGAAAACAGAAAATATTTATGATCCAACATTTTGTATTTATTATACATACATTCATACGGCAGTCAACAAAACGCTCGACAGCCTAGTATAATAGAAAACACCAATCAATAAATAATACCTCTTTCAAACACGCGATTACATCTACAACTATTAAACAAAGACTTGTAGCGAACACAAAGAATAAAGAACACCAACAAATCTAATAAAGCAAACACTGTAGAAATAAAGTCAGGGAGAACATACAAAGGCTAACACTAATTCCAGTACAAAAACCGGGACGGCGAAAATGGACGCGTAATTCAGTAGCGATTCGAATGCCGGTATAAAAGTGAGATCGAGACACGTCCAGCTCCGGTGGTGGCTGGCAGCGTACTAGCGTGCATCGACTGAAGGACTAGGGTTGGGCATCTATCGACACGCTAGATTATCGACAAGTGCAACTTGGCCAGTGCGTTATCGGTTGTTGAATTGGGTCATATTTTATGTAAATCTTAATATGCTAACATAGGAGCTATGGGTAAACATAAACTGGAGTGGAAATCAAACTTTATCTGATAATTTCAAAAAACATGTAACAGATATGGAAGAATTATTCGTAGTCAAATTCTGAATGACATATTCTTGATAATAGCAATTTATATTGCAGAGGTCCATTAAAGTTTTCTATTTACGCTTACAATTGCTTATTTCTATCACCCCAAAAAAATATCTATAACAATAGCTACAACTAAGCCCCAAACAAAAAAGCATATCGATTATCGCGCATCACTATTGTGTGGGGTAGCCACCCTCGTCTACCCCACCACACATGCGCAATTGTACAAAATATCACGAGTACACACACACTGCGGCAATGAATCATGACGCTCAAATTGATAGAGCAAACTAGACTCCCTAGTCCCTACCAGTGTTTATAATAAGCACTTCATCAGTCACACAAAGGATCGTGTTTGAGAAATTTTCTTTTCTAATGAACATTTCTAATGCGTATGCAGCTAGTGATGAAAATTGTACCGGTTTTTAACTAAAATATGAGACTACCGTAGTAACTATTTAGCTTATGTGTAAGTAAAATAAATTAAAGAGAATTTTTTGTTACTAACTAAGCTGAATCTAATCGAAAGTTTGAAAAAAAAAATGCTGTAATGCAACTATCACTACACATACACACAAGAATGTTTCGTATAAGGAAGTCAATATTTGCATAGATTTTACGAGGTACAATAAAATACTTAATGATTATGGTGATGGCATTGAAGACCAGTCAGTCAATAGTTTATGTTAATGTTACAGCATTAAAATGCACTGGAGATGGCAATTTGCTGAGAAGCGGTCTATTGATGTTCAAATGTAATGATAGTTAATAAACAGTACATATTATTCTATGCCAAGTATAACATAAAGTGCTACTAAATGTCCTATTCATAATGTATGATAGTTTTAAAATTTACGACCAACAATTTGCTCCTTTTTAAATTAATTCAACGGCTGTTTATATAGAAAAGAAATTTAAATAAAATTATTTATAAGGACATTCATTTTAATTTTTCCAAAAGATTCACTAGACTAGTTGACTAGACATAAAAGAAAAATTATTCAAAACAAAAACTCTCAAACCAATGAAATTATATTTTAAAATACAGCAGAAGCTGCCAAAACGGATTTTTCGTAAGACAAGGTCAGGATAATCAATACGAAAGACGCCGACACGTCTGCTGAACAAACACAGGGTAAATTAGGCAAGCCGACCGTTTAAAGGTTACCATATAATAATTTGGAATGATAAACAAAAACAATAGATACCTGGAATGTGATTGAATTAAACACTCCTAAATTGTTAAAAACGTAACTCGAACATGATTAAATTGACTCTTAATTTGTTAGTTTCTAACAGAGTATAAGTTCGAATTTGAAAGCTATGCTAAGTAGTGGTCGGATTAATATTAATAAAGTGGCTGAATGTTTTTAGTATGTTATTTTAGAGCCAACTTTATAAATTAATGCTCTACCATTTCTTGCTTGGAATATATTATGGCTCATTTAGAAATAAGGTTTATTTACATTTATGATGAATAAAGTATTCATTCATTCGTACATCAGAACAATCAAAATTCTGCTTCAATAAACAGTACCTAACCTACCTAAACCATTTGGTACATCAAAACCGACCGACGAAGAGATTCATCATATCAAACTTGAGAACAATGACATATTCCGAGACCAGGGAGGAATACCGAGCCAACGTTTCTAAGGAAAAATACATCTACATAGAACATACAGTTGACCGCAATACGGCAAGGACTCTTGTGTAACTTTAATGTGTCGGGAGGGGCATTATTTTTCATCTACTGTCATTTTATTACTATTCTAAATATAGGTGACCTATTGTGATATACCTAGGACATATGCGTTTAAGATATAAAAAAGTTGTATCTCGATCACGAAGAACTTTTGAATCATAAGTTCATTTTACATTGATTACTTATAGGTATGTTCTAATTTAGATAAAATATAATGCTCGATTAAATGACAAAGTGAAAATCGTTTATAGTATACTAGCTATGCCCCTCGGTTTCACCCGCGTTGCTCCGCTCCTGTTGGTCTTGGCGTGATGATATATATCCTATAACCTTCCTCGAAAAATAGATTCTAGGGAATTACATCAAAAATAACGACGAGAAGAAAAATCAATAAGCATATGCAATAACGTAAGTAACGCAACATAGAACATACAACACAGTTATGATTTCAATTGCAAATAGATTTTCCGTTAGGAGCAGTACAAAAACTCGATATTTCTGTGGAATGTTCATAATCTTGTAAACCTGTGTCAAAATGTGGTACTTGAAGAGTACCAACTACTGTTTAGTTAGGATAGAATTTGGTTCTTATCACGACAGAATAGCTGGATTTGGTTAAAATTCGACAAAAAGATAGGATTTTGTCACCATATTAAATCAGAAAACCTCGCTACCCAAACGTCAGTAGAAAGGTAGTGAAAGATTGTAAGAACTTGTTTCTAAAACTTTTCTACACCTTTTAAATAAGTAATAAAGCAAATTCAGTGACTAATTGAGACAGCATAAATTTTTACGGTCGTTTCAAACTCACGAACACATCAATTTTACTTTCATGCTGAATTTTTAATGAGAAGAAAGTATTGGCAGACCACCGATTGGATAGCAGACAATAGATTATACACCAGGTCGAAGACAATGTGTATTTGTAAAGAACCAGGGCTTTCTCTTGTAAGCTATTGAGAGCAAAATTGTTTCAAGATAACAATGGATTGGAATAACATAAAGGCAATTGAAAATATAGCAGCATTAAGATAATCCTTACTAATATTATAAATACGAAAGTGTGTTTATTTTTATCTTTGTTTCACGTCGCATCGGAGCTATTTTCTCGTCTCTATATCAAATGTTTTTATGTCTGGAGATAATTAAAAGGCTAGAAAGCTACTTTTTACCGAGGTCAAACATCTTCCTATGAAAATGCTCTTTGATCACGCACGATGGTAATTTAGATAAAATGAATTTATTTTAACTACACATGTGTACAACCATCTTACTACTTATCCTTGAGAATTTCGAATATCTGTACTAAAATGTACTTAAATGGAACCGTACTTTTCGCCCAATTAAAATTAGAATTTCTATCAGGAGCCCAACAAGCTTACATAGCAAATACATAAGAAACGAGTCCATTCAGCTGCCATACAACATGTTATAGGGTCTGAGTACATTATTTTTCTGAAACATTATTAGCATGTTCATCGAAAGATAATACACAAGATATAATATTCCTGCGGTTACAATAGATTACGCATATCTAACCAGTCATTAAATATTGTGTGGCCGATTCTTGCGCAAGATGTCTCACCTATGTTACTTTTTTTTTGTTCACTTTTTCAATGGTGCTATGTAAAAGGTTCTGGTAAGTTGATAATACTTCTGTATTAATAACAAAGCTAGTCTCGATGTTTTGGTTTCGTTTACTTAGATTGAAACCGATCTAATTCATATATTTATCGCGACAAAATTCGTAACGTAAATTATAAATCTTCAATCTTTATAATATTTATTAGATAATCCGATACATTAAATTGATTCAAAATGCAAATTTATAACATCTTTATTCTATATGTATTTCCATTTAACGAAATAGATCCATCATAGCTGCCTTCATCTATGTCTTAAAATCTTTCACCCAACCTAGTATTGTACATTTAGACCTACTATTTAGTGAAATTCATAAAGCCTTATTGATTCACTGTTCTATGATTCACTCTAGAAATTCACCCTATTTATTTTCATGTGCGCTTCAGACTAACTCAATTAGCTACTTTCACAATCACTTTTTTGCCTCTATAGATGATTTCTAAGTACCTTATGTTACGTACTATACAGGGTGTAATCGTAAGGTGTGCACAAGCGATTATTCCGTAACTATTGCAGATATCAAAAAACTTTAAACTGATATCGAAAGTACTTAACCTAATGAGTAAAATGGCCATAATAAATTTTAAAAAATAAAATCACCTTTCATTTCTATAAATGTTGGAAAATATTATAGATATGGCAAAATACGAAGCGTGCGGACACTAGTTACAAAATCTGTCCAAAAATTAAAACCAACCTATGAAAAAGTCGCGCTCTAAAAATTATGATACCAAAATAATACATAATCTGGCATTCTTATCTACAAAACATAATTAAGTACATATTAATTATCCTCAAGCAAGACAACCTAATTTATTATACCGAGCATACTCTGCTATGGAGTTTTACTGTACTGAATGAACATACATACAAACAAACCACTATCTACTTTCCCATACTAATCAACATTACAGACAACAAAGCATCTCAGTGTTTGAAAATTATCTTCATTATGGTTTGAGCACAGATAATATAATTACTAGTTTTTCTAAATAGAATATTACCAAAGAAGAATCCGTGTTAGTTTTTTCATATTAAACGTATGAAATATTTGTTTGTGGTATCGATTAAAATCTAGTTCAGTGTTTGCTTGGAGTTGAATAACGGTAGTTTGTGCTAATTAAGTTTCTAAGCTAAGTTAATTATTAATATTTCTAGCTATCTTTTACTACTAGCTAGTTGGTACATTTAATTCCACATATAACTTGCTCAAATATATCGATAGATTTGTTGTGTCGGTCATTGTGTTATAAATATATATTGAAAAGTATTATTGTGTTAATATTTCTAAAGATTTAAATATCTTCAGAAATATTAACACAATGTGTCCATCTCTTCTATGTGTATTATTTCGTGAAAAAAATTACTTATTACGATATTATATTTATTTCGCTAGTCAGTAGATTAAGTATACATAAATTATGAATATTATAAATTAATGTATCGTGTGTGTTTTTTTTTTACGTACTAGTGATTTAAATGTTTCCAACCTTTTTGCGAGTAGGTACCATTAATGTTAGTACCTGAGTTGGTAGTTTAACTTAGCACTTGGTTAGTTTAAAGTTAAATTGTAATGTAGTTAGTAGACTAGTAACTTGAGTTAAGACCTCTGAAACTCTCATAGGTGTTAACAACAGGTAAGTAAGGTAAGTTTCGTGAATTTCTAACACGAATGAGCAAAGATTACAAAATCTCCTGAAATGTTTTAAGAATTTAATTTTAAAATACAATTTTTCATTGAATCCCTAAAGCCGTGAGAAAAAAATCGTTCACTCAATTAGATTTTTAATAACTTAAATTCCGGTGAAATGGCATGACACGGCCAAATCCAACCACGAAATGACGATATCTTAAAATTTCACCTTAATCTCTTGGATAAGATTACTTCAATCACCGAGGAATCTTAATCACAATTCATCAAACATAATTACAAAACCGCAATGGTATAGAAAGTCACGAGTCGATACAATTTGTGAAATAATCGAGTAAAAGTAACAATACAACGGGCAACCGATAAATCTAACCTTTAGATGAAATGGTACGAAATTACACTCATTGTACCTTCTCCCGATGTAGGCGAATGTGCTTTCTGTAGCCGTGTATTTATATTGCAGTTGAACGATTCTATGCGCCATTTAGGTAATTACTTGAAGATTTTATTAAGATTCAGATAATAATTGTCATAGATTGTTAAAATTATGATCTGTTGAGTTTGGGAGTGTTATTATCTACTGCTTATATTTTATTAAACACTAGCTTTCCGCCCGCGGCTTCGCCCGCTTTGTCTAAACCTAACTCTTGCATCACTCTATCTATTAAAAAAAACCGCATCAAAATCCGTTGCGTAGTTTTAAAGATTTAAGCATACATAGGGACATAGGGACAGAGAAAGCGACTTTGTTTTATACTATGTAGGTAGTGATTAGGACTCCACGTAACTCTACTCTTTACAACTTACAATATCATTAAAAGGGTATAATATAGGAAAGGTTTCGGAGTATAATATATAAAAAACACCCATTTTGTCAACGACCAAATATTGCAAGAAGGAAAAGATTCTAATGTTCAAACTTCAATACAACTAGCTGATGGAGGGTGATTTAATGTTTGCTGGGGTAGATAAAGAAAACGTATGTGTATAATATTGTAGTTGCATTTACAGTTGTCACGGTACAATTAGATTCAATCACATTCAAAATCAAAATTGTATTTGGATCATGCTTTCCTCGTAACATAAGTAGTCCATTGAAATGTTACATTTTTTAGGCCTAACCTTGCGTTGTTTAGAGGACGCAATTTTATTTTTTTGATGTGTAGGGGGGGTCAGTGTGAAGCTAAAACCAAGTTTGTGGGGTCGCCACCCTTGTCCCACGGCCGCCATCTTGAAAATAGCGGTTGAAATGGTTTTTACGATATATCTCTTAAACTATTTATCTGATAAAAAAAATTTATTAACATTATTTGTTGCAAATTAAACTCTGTACGACTTTGGTCCAGTAACTTTTTGTCGTAGAACTATAAATAAAAAAGTTATAAGCGAAAATGTTCAGAAATTAGAGCTATTTATATTTTTCAATAAAACTTTTTTTTATCATTTTACGAAGAAATGATATCAGACGATTTTTGTAGATTGTTTTTCGAGGAACAACTTTTATGTACAACATTTTTTCATTACGTCAATTGGTAAGGTTTTACAGCGCTCGGAAGTGAGTACTATTTTTCAGTACTAACTATACATAATATATTGGCTATTGGCTCTTTTCCCAGACTCCAGAACAATGGAAGCACACTGCAAAACATTTCAGCCCTGCGTTTTGACGTAAAAAAAACGCGCTTCCAGACTCTACCTCCTGGGTGGTGGGGAAAAGAGTCAATAATTAACTATTAATAATAGTGCAAAATTAATAATAATAAAAATAACAAAAAAAAACAATTACTGATGACAAATTATTATTAGTACACACATAATATATGTAACTGTATAGTTAAGAGTACTGAAAAATAGTACTCACTTCGGAGCGCTGTAAAACCTTATCTATTGACGTAATGAAAAAATGTTGTATATAAAAGTTGTTCATCGAAAAGCAATCTACAAAAATGGTCTGATATCATTTCTTCGTAAAATGATAAAAAAAGTTTTACTAAAAAATATAAATAGCCCTAATTTCTGAACATTTTCGCTTATATTTTTTTTATTTATAGTTCTACGACAAAAAGTTACTGGACCAAAGTTGTACAGAATTTAATTTGCAACAAATAATGTTCACAAATTTTTTTATCAGATAAATAGTTTAAGAGATATATTGTAAAAACCATTTCAACCGCTATTTTCAAGATGGCGGCCGTGGGACAAGGGTGGCGACCCCACAAACTTGGTGATAGCTTCACACGGACCCCCCCTACACATCAAAAAAATAAAATTGCGTCCTCTAAAAAATGCAACCCCAAATGTAACTTTTCAATGGATTAAAGTATGTACTTGATAGCGGTCAAGGTATTAACGAAATCTCTACCTACTAAATATATCTATTAATTAATTAGTTATTACATATTGATATTGAAACGTCGAGCGCGGTGGGCAAGGACAAGATATCAAAAAATCTGTTACAAAAATGTAAACATGTGTTTATCTTTACGTTATCAGATATTGATTTTAACGACTTAAAGGTGCTTGTGATTTTTTCCATTTTCTGTTCAAAAAGTAGACTTAAGAAGTAACAAGTTTTTTGTATAAAACGAGTAACCAGAGGATATTGAGGATATTGCTCTTAAAAATAACGTTAATAAAGTTTCCGCAGGGGAAGAAACGGAAATTTCAAGATACCCTAAAGTTGTCGTTTTATCGCTTGGCTTCTCTGTTAAACGCGTCCGGATTATACGGATATCAGACGAGACAATATTTAAAAAAATATTGTTGGAAAGGGAGCTTAATACAAGTTGTTCCTTTAATATAACTAGCTGCGCTTCGCGGTTTCACCCACGTGACTCCGCTCCTGTTGGTCTTAGCGTAATGATACCTATATAGCCTATTCCTATAGCCTTCCTCGATAAATGGGATATCTAACACCGAAATAATTTTTCAAATCGGACCAGAAGTTTCTGAGATTAGCGCGTTCAAACAAACAAACTCTTCAGCTTTATAATACTAGTAAGGATTATACGAAAGATGTATGAGAAGATTTTTACTGTTGTTTCGTGCATAAACTCCTGAACTGATCCGACTGCAATTCAGTCTGCTTATTCGCTACGCTTTGAATTCTACCGTTGGAATTTTAAAACATCCTTTCAATCATCTTTCGATACAAAAGTAATATAATAATGTTCACGATTTGGTAAGAAATGCTAATTACATATTTAAAAACAATGAGTAATGCAATTTCTCCTAAGCTCTGTCGCTTCTATAACTCCCTTCTCAGACAGACGTATAATCCTTCTTATAACAAGTGCTTACAAACGTGAAAGAAAAGAAACTGCCTAAGACTTTAATATATATGTACATTCTAACAATACCCCCATAGGCAAGCTGGCAAGCTAGTTTTCATCACTACATTTCTCATTAGTCGAGTTATATCAATCGAAGCTTATTGCCACATCACTAGTTCATCATTTTCTTAATTCTTCATTCAAAAACTGATTTTTTTTTATTCTTCGTTCAAAAACCGCTTCCGTGTTTAAAAAGCAACACATTCCAGCCAGCCCCGTGTAGCGGCCGTGTCGTGTCTATCGCGCAAGGACATTATACCAAAATGGCGGACGGTTGCATGCAACAAAAAACTAATTGCATTCAGTCCACTGGAAGTGGTAGTCTCGTCTGTTTTGTAATGATGCTCAATGAAATTTATATTTTTGGGTACACTATTTTTAGGGAAAAATTTGCTATTTCATATTGATTTACTTCTGGTCTGTTTGTGAAAC
The DNA here is from genome assembly GCA_907164665.1 of Colias nastes. Classification (NCBI taxonomy): domain Eukaryota; kingdom Metazoa; phylum Arthropoda; class Insecta; order Lepidoptera; family Pieridae; genus Colias; species Colias nastes. The sequence goes on from CAJQZM010026182.1 coordinate 29,612, forward strand.
TTTAAACTGAACTTGTAACTTTCCAATTGACTTAAAATTATTCGAAAGCGCTAATACGTTTACAATTAAAGAAGAGCCATAAACATTATTCAAAATATTCAGCTTTCTGAAAGACAAGTTGCAAATTCTAGGTATTTATTTGCGATATCTAAACCGGTGGTATTTTTAATTATAATATGTATAATGTATATCTAGTTCATTTCAGCTTAATCAGACACAAATAGATTTCTTTTAAGTTAAATAAATCAATAATTACCTGCTCTTTCACTTTAAAAAGATAATTTTAGCATACTCGCTCTCATAATTGATTAAAATCCAATGACACCTGTCAACCTCTCATCAAGCCAGAGCGTGCTAAAAAATGCAGTAAAAACAACCCCACTTCCGGAACTAAAACCTGTCCACCACCATCAAATTGAAACCCCACCGGACCCGATACTCCAAATGCGAATGACCGTAGCTAGTTGTAAAATAAGTTCAAAAACTGAAACAGGTACGACGAGAGATGCAATAAGACAAAAAAGCAAGTGCAATGGGTACATAAATAGCGCAGACACGTCTGTCCGCATACCGGTGTAATTTATCAATATGCAACGTTCATATTTCTCTACGTACATGAAACTTATAGAAACGTTTTGAACGAAATAGATGTCGATGGTAGAAAGCAAACTCATAGTTACGGTCCAAGAAGATCTTCAAAATTCACGTGAGGGTTTAAAATTTTCACGTCGAAAAAGGTTGTTGTAATTCATGGGCATAAAATATGAATGGGTATGAATGAAAATCTTTATCAATTTTGGACAAGTAATGTTAATGAAAATTCAAATTTAGCCTAAAAAAACACAATAAGTTCACAGTTCACACCAATAATAAATGGTGTGAAGGTCACCGGATCATCATAATGAATACGTAGTTTTAAATACAATTATTACGTAGTATCTATTCAAAATGCGAGAGAAATGAGAATTAAACAATTAGATGCAAACATATTGCATATTGTCCAGAGTTAAAACATACTTCCTGCATTCGTGTTGTATCGTGATGCATCACAGACATCAGAAAGCGTTTGTCGCAAAACCCCTGCTGCATATATTGTCTAGACTCTAGATTGAATCTCAGAGAACATGATTATCTATTTTAATAAGCTTTAAAAATATGAGAAAATTTAGGTAACATCTACACGTTCATCTAATATTTTTATGTACCTTTAACAACACCCAAATACATTACATCACGACACAACACGACACTATTGTAAATAAGGCTATTTATATCTACTGAAGCGTTTAATCAGTCGTTTGAGACTGGCAAAAAATGTTACGCGAAGTTAAAAATAATTCGCAGCTTGCTACAATTCGATATTCATCTGTAAATGGTTTTATTTGCCGGCATGTGCATTGTGACCTTACGTGGCAAGTGATTCGTCATGCTGTCATTGCATTTTAAGTATTGCATTCGTACTTTTATTTCTTACTAGTTGCAACGAGAAAAAATGGCTAATTGTATATTATATCCGTTAAATGATCTGGCTAATTGTAAATTATCCATTAATTAATGATCTCTTTCATTTAATTTTAAATGTAAGTACATAACTAATGAGTTATTGCGTACTTAATTAAATATTTAATTTTTTAATCGGTTTTGAAACGAAATGTGAATTTGTTTACGTATACGAATATAAAATATTTTCAAGGAACCGGTTCCGGGATTTTTAAGATGAAATCAAAAACAAGCCAAACGCGACACGGCCAGACATAACTTAATCTTACTTGATTAAGATTTATGCTAATTCTTATTGGAAAAGTTTCCTTAATGCAATGAACACTTCATCAGGGCGGCTTCGAATTGGCAGACTTAATCAATACTAAACTCCAGTGAACCAAATAAAAATAAGCGACAATTTCGTAACCACCAGAACGGATGTCTGTATTCACAAACCAATCCCGTCATTAGCGGAGACGACGTTGTCAGCAATCGAGTGTAACACTGAGTCATGCACGACCGTGACCTCGGGTGGACAACAGAAACGAGTTCTGACAGCGCGCCGCTTCATTGTTCGCTGTCCTGTTCCTTTGACAATAATATTGTACTAGATCGAACCCGTGGTGACACTCACGAAGTATATAGGTAAAAAGATATGCGTGGGAGGCCTAGAATACGCAGTGACAGGTACCCAGGCAAAATACATTCTTTAATAGGATGTAGGATAGGCATATCAAGTAGATGTTAAGCGCAGCTTCACCCAAATAGTCTAAGAAGATTCTCGTTGGAATGAGATATTTCACCCCGCTGAAAAGTAGCCTATGTGAAAGGAAGACATAAATAGATGTGATAATCCTACCTACTTTATGTATCCTAATAAGCTAATTAGTTATATGTATTATAATCCAGTCGAAAAATAGTATGTGATAATGTTTGTTGTTACTTCTTATAAAACTTTAAATAACTGGCGCAGTTATTTGTAAATTAATATGGCGGTTGATTATTGCTTGAAATATGACGCAGGCTACTTCCTATCAAGCGATCAAAAATATTGCTCTGATTAATATCAAATTTGGATAGGAACAGGAAGAGATTCTATGTACATATATCATAATGATACAAAATATCATCTATAATTATTAAGCAATGCATTAGTGCAATATTGTATTACATACTCCTTGTTTCCTGTCTATAGTCTACACAAAACTTTCATAGAATATTAAAGATATCTTTCTACCAGAAAATGTGTATAAGTAAATAAAAACGTGCGTACGTCTGCAATAAATTCAAATTTAAAAATAAAAGAATTATACACAAGATAATGAATAAAACATAACTTTCAAAACAAAAATCTTTATAATTAACTGTCAAAAGCTGTCCGTCCGTTACCATCAAAACTAACACTATAAGATATACATATAATAGCAGTTTAGAGAAGCCATACAAACTATACTATGTAATATACTATATTACATCACATTATGATATCATATAGTTACTTCTGACACAATCATTAGCAATGAGCTATCTTTGTAACAGATTTAAAACATTTATTTTTTTAAAGTTATGTGATTGTTACAAAACTTGTAAATATAAAGCAAGCATTGTCTAGTCTTTTATCAGTGTTGTGAACCAATAGTTTGTAAGACTTTTACTAAATGCATTGATAAATGAAACGATGTTGTATGTATGTACATTACTACTTAAAGAGCATTTTCTACTATAGTCCTTTTCACCTAAGATGATTCCTGTGACATATAGATTGTTGACACGTGTAGAGATTGCCTTTACTGAAATCGTATCAATTGTTTCCGATAATCGATAATATTTTATATGGAAATGAAATCGATTTGAATAAAGGACCAAAATTAGTTATTTCGGCATTTCGCCAACAATTAACTAAGGAATCTTAGCAAACAACAGCGACAAAAAGTGAACAATAACAATTAGTAATATAATAACAGAATACCACATAAAGTATCAATATAAAAATGCAACTTGTATACAAGGCTGACGGACTCATACAGACGATTGACGCGATTGACAAACGATCACAAGATGGGCGGCGATTATATGATTTTCCAACTCTATAATTTTTCTACGTCCCATTTCATGTACACGAATTGGGTAGGTATTATTTTTTTGTGTTATTTTATTTTATTTTACGTTATATTAAACTAAACAATACTGTTTTTGTTTTAGTAGCGTAAGATGTTTCATTTTTATATTTTTGGTAATAATGCCTTAAAATAAAAATATTATGCATTAAAATTGTTTTTGCTTTTTTAAACATAAAATACGTAATTCGGAACACAATGAAGTGTCACAGGAATCATCATAGGTGAAAAGGACTATAAATATATAGACCTAAGTAGGATGCTTTTGTGTGTGTAGTTTTATTGAATCAGTTCAGTCCTATTGAAGATTTGTATGCATTATCATATGGCAAACACAATTTAATATTAAGTTTGATTACTTTGCATTACTGAAACAATAAGTTGCACGACAATGATGGTATTTAATTTGTGGTGGAGATCAGACTGGACTTTATCATATTGGAAAAGCAGTAATAATTCCTACCATTGTTTTGTTGATAAATACATGAATGATATATTTTCTAATGTTTGTATGCCTTCCGTAAAATTAAGATACAGTCAAGCCTTTCCTCTTTTTTAATCTCAAAACACATATTTTATTAGGCTGTTGTCAATAAAATAAGGTTTTGGAACTCATAATTTAGTTAATAAAAAGATAGTGCTAAATAGACATATTAAATATCAAGTACCGATATAACTTTATCCATCCCTATAATGAATAGAATAACTACTAGAGCAGATGCTACAGACAGACGTATCAACATCACTTGACTATTTTTTTTGCATGCAGAATTCATGTTTAAGTTTTATGAAAAGTACAGCATTATACATTAGTAACATATCCTGCTGTTATCAATTCAGTGCCTAGCAATAATAATGATATTAAATGCATAAACCTGCATATCCTCATACATAAAATCATCGTAATCGCGAACATGCAAGCTGATAAAATTCAAATTATATCTTTAGATTACAGTGTACAGATATCCTTGATCTATTATTAATTCAGAATTCGGTCAAAAGTTCTATATTATTCGAAATAAAGGTCAATGACTGAAAAACAATAAGTTTAGACCTTTCGTTTTGAGGTCTACATTAGAAGGACAGTCGATTAGTCATCGTAAATTTAGCCTAAACAAGACGGCAAATACGCGTCGATAATCTAAGTTCTCATGTACACAATTTGTAGGAACGTTTTTCCGAATATTTGCGAAAATTTCTATGCTAATTTCTGAAGAACTGTATCAAAGATAAAGAAAAAACGTCTCAGATGACTGGCGCAGTCAGTAAAATGGCGTTATAAATTGACGGTTATAGGTACTTTTAACACTGGTTAAACATCACTATGCGATATAAAATGTACTTAGATGATTAATTGATATCACAATTTATCAAACTATGGCTTAATAAAGAAATAAAACTAAATTTAAACTTACCTTTCTATAAAATTTGACAGTACACAGCACTATGGAATCACTGTTACATCAGTACTGATAACATTAAGAAAAAATAACAACGACATACCATCCACAGAATAAAAAAAATTGTTTTATTAGGTTGCCTTCCTGCTTTTCAAATTTATTATCTTTATAGTATAAAATCGATTTATTTTTACAATGATTTGTAGATGATTCCATTAATCTCAGGTAAATTCTTGGTAAATTAGTTTTAAGTTTCAAATTTAAACTATTAGTCTTAGCATGTTAATAATTTATTGTCTAGTTACGGCATTTTTTTAGAATACTGCCTAAAATATATTGGTGACAACTAGATATATTATACATATATATACAGTAACATCTTATTTTATTCTTCAAGAGCATTTCGGAATTCGGTTGCGATTTTGACTTACCATTTAGTATTTTAGTTCTATGCAAAAGAACTGTAAAATAATGTTCTGTGACCACTGATCTGTCACCAGTCACATGGACATTGGACACAATATGTCAAAGCCCAATTTGACGTTTCGTAAGTCGTATTTGAACTTTGACTTCCTAATTTTTATTTACCATTGTTTTCATTCTAATGTACAATATAAACGTGCTTATAAAATATTCATAGATTTACAATTTGTTCGTATCCCAGACAAAGTGAATTTAATAAGAAATTAATGTGTTCAAGTGTGTTTATTCGTCCAACAAAGAAAAATAGTAATACGTTTACTATATGTACTGCATGAATAATTGAATAACAATACATTTGTAATCCGTTAACGATCATCATTTCATACTATTATGTCTTATTTTGGCGTGGGCGTATATTTCTTGTCTGTTATCTGGCTTGTAGCTATATTTTTTTGCTGGGTATCTGTGCGGACCGGTCATTACGTTGGTAAAATTGCAGTAGTTATTGCCATTATTCTAACGATTATTTTGGTCTCGTTGCCTAGAGGAGATGATATTGAGTCATCGGTTGCCAATTTTTACGACAAAACTTATATCCCTCGTTATGCTATTCTAACATTCCTTATATTAAGTGCTATATTGGGTGCTGTGTATTGTTTTATTTATGTCTGCTTAAGTCCTGTGGAAACTAAAAAGATAAAGAAGTTTGGTCTGGTAAACTAAACACGTAGTGGTGAGTTATCGTTATTTATGAAAACTGAAGTTACATTTTGTTTTTTAGTAAACTCAATAAAATGTGGATAATTCCATGGAATTTATGGTCTTAATCTAATGATATTTCTTATTTATGCATTTTGGATATAATATATATGTTAGAACTAGGTATATTATGAATATAAATATTTTTTTTATTTATGTAGATTACCATATAAAAACCTAATAATGAGTTAATATTAAAAAAAATAAAACAGTTCTCTTAGGCTCATACACAAACATTTGAAACAATTACTGTTAAATGTACTTCTGAATCGTCAAATTATATAACAAATAATTATTAAAAATAGATTACTATCCACACATGCAGCATTAGTATTTGTTTAATTTTTCAAAATCAGTAGTTAATATCATAGTAATAACAAGTAACACTCCTTGAAGGAATTTAACATAATTTCAGATTTTGTTATCATTATTTACTCGTAAGATAGGCTTTTATGATATAACATTCATCAAGTAGTTTTTGTGTATCTAGTATTAAAAAATATCTAACATTTTATATCTATATCATAGTATTATCATGAGATAAAATTTTATTTCTTCTACTGAGTCCATCTTATTGCATAATTATTCAGAAAAACACAAACTTTGGGTATGTAAAATACTTCAGTATTCTGTTAATATTATATTTTAATAGTCATCAATCATTCATTTTTAATTTATTACAATAGTTGTTCTTTGTTTGTTTAGAAAGATTTAATTAGATCACAATCAGAGCAAAAAGTTAATATTTATAATATACTATCAAACCGGGCGAACTCCGTTTCGCCACCAGAGACACCTTTTTTGCTATAAACCTCACGGAGCCCGAGACCTTTCCAACTAACGCAAAACCGTGGAAATCGGTTCGTGCATTCTGGAGTTATAGCGTCAGGAAGGAAAACCCGACTTATTTTTATATAGTAGATTTGTCTTAGAACATCAAAGTTATATTTTTAACAATTTTGAAGTTCTATGCCCTACATTTAACTTTTAAATAAGTTTCGACGAATAAGTTTTATCCAACGATTGAAAAATCAGCCCTAAATATTGTGTTGTTAATATATTCTTTTAGTATTGGAATGTTTTGCTTATAGCATGTGAATCATACATCTCTGATCATTTGTGCCTTTTTTTTTTTTTTTTTTTTTTTTATTCAAGATTAGGCAAGCATTTGACCATCGCTTCGCCTGATGGAAAGCGATAAGCATGGTCTAGAATGGAGCATGCTGACCTAATAGATGCCTATTCACTTTTCTTTTGAATAAGTCCAGATTATAATTATCAGGAAACACGCAGGCCGGAAGATTGTTCCATTCCCTACTGGTACGCACGAGAAAGGAAGAAGCGTAACGCTTAGTGCGTATAGGTGGAATGTCGATGACATAGGGGTGGAGACCAGCACCGCGTCGACTCGACCGGTGGTAAAAAGGAGAAGCAGGTATCAGGTTGTGCAGTTCTTCAGCACATTCACCATGATAGATCCTGTAGAAGACTGCCAAACTAGCCACTTTTCGACGATGTTCCAAGCTGTGTAATTTCGAGGTGGTGAGGGCCTCATTAGGCCACATAGCCCGTAGAACCGATGGCCGTTGGGGCAAAAAGGTTCTGGAATGGAGGCCACGAACCGGGCGCCGAAGCGTGGGACGACCTCCCACAAGATGGACAGACGACCTGGTCCGAGTGGCAGGGAGCCGCTGGATGCAGGCCGCCGGTGACCGGTCGTACTGGAAATCCTTGAGGGAGGCCTTTGTCCAACAGTGGACGTCCCACGGCTGAAACGAACGAACGAACGAACGAGGGCCTCATTCCCGATAAGCCTTATCGCTCGTTTTTCAATCGAGTCCAAGGCGCTAAGTTGGTATTTTGCTGCACCAGCCCAAAGGTGAGAACAATACTCCACACCCGACCGAACTTGAGCTTTATAAAGGTTTAGGAGCTGTTCCGGTGTGAAGAATTCCGCCACTTTGGAGAGAATTCCCAGCTTCTTGGCGGCAACTTGCACCTTGGACTCAATGAAGGTTTTGAAGTTGAGGTTAGAGGAGAGCTTTAGGCCTAGAAGCTCCAGTTCATTGGACAATTCCAAGGACACATCCTGAAAACTAGGTGTTAAATTTAAGTCGGTGCGTTTAGCTGTAAACAGGCAGGCCTGTGTTTTCGAAGAGTTAAACTTAACCAAGTTGGCATCGCCCCATTCGGCAACCGATTTTAGAGTAAGGTTCAACCGTTCAACCATAGCCTCTCTTTGTGCCGCCAAAACATTATTGCCCGTCTGCGCTTCGGATATGTAACTGTCTACAACTGTGCTGTCATCAGCATAACCATATATACTCGGACCTAACAGATCATTTATATGTAGCAGAAATAAAGTAGCAGACAGTACTGATCCTTGAGGAACTCCAGCGTTAATGGGTAGTAGATCAGACGCACAACCATCGATTACAACACGAAGCGAACGCTCTCCCAAGAAATCAGAGATCCAGTTGCGCAGGCTAGGACAGATCCCATATGCTGGAAGTTTGTTGATAAGGCCACTGTGCCAAACCTTGTCAAATGCTTTCGAAATGTCGAGGGATACGGCTACTGCCTCCCCGAGCTTCTCGACAGCAGAGCCAAAAGTATGAGTGAGGTGAACCAGAAGGTCCCCAGTAGACCTGTTACGTCGAAATCCGTATTGATGATCGCTGAGGAGATCGTTACCTTCTAGATATCTCAGAAGCCGGTTGTTTAAGATACGCTCCATAACCTTACAGATAATGGAGGTGATTGAGATAGGCCGGTAGTTACCTGGGTCGCTTCGGCTTCCTTTTTTGGGTATTGGCTGGACATTGGCTATTTTCCAGGTCTTGGGAACTTTACCAGTATGGTATGAGAGACGATACAATCGTGTTAGTATGGGTGAAAGTTCAGGAGCACAACATTTTAGTACCACAGCTGGGATACCGTCCGGACCACTCGCCTTATTCACGTCTAGACATTGGAGAGCTTTAAGAACTTCTCTCTGAGTAATGCGAAATTCAGGCATATTTTGACCGCAGTGTGGTAGCGAAGGTGGTACCTTATTAATAGGGTCCAAACGGGAATTACTAGCAAAGAGATTTGCAAAGAGATCCGCTTTATCTTTTGCAGTGTGAGCGAGTGCACCGTCAGGTTTCTGTAGTGGTGGTAAAGACGTCTTACAGAAATTAGCTTCAACCGCTTTTGCAAGGGACCAAAAAGCTTTAGACCCAGAAGGGTAGGAAGTAATCTTGACCCCAATTTGCCTAATCCGATCAATGCGAGTTCTTTTAAGCGTTTGTTTGAAGGATTTAGCAGCTTTGTTGAATTCTCTCTTTTTGCTTGTAATGTCAGGATCCTTACGTGCTCTAGCATCGGCCCAGATTCGATATGCTTCGTGTTTCCGTTGTTCAGCTCGTCTACATTCGGTATTATACCA
>CAJQZM010026187.1:0-11569 GCA_907164665.1 Colias nastes
TACAAAATCACTGAATTAAAAATTAAATAAAAAACTCAAATAATAAAATACCGGTCTACAAATAAGTAAATATTAAAGGTGCTTTTGGTATTTTAGGTTGATTTCTGTTTATAATACTTACACACGTTGGTACCTACCTACACACACACACTGCATCCTATTGACTTCAAATGTTATTCTCAGACCAAAATAATTATTTCAGACTAAGGTGTTAATCTACTACCTACTCTTAACTGAAACTACCTAACATGATAATCCAGTCAATCTACAATGAATTGTTCTCAATTATTCAAAATAACAAAAAAGCTCCCAATTAATTTCGAGAAATAAAAATTTAAATGTAAGACAATGTTACAATAAGTAAGCTCTCAACGTATAAACAGACGTTTCCATCAACGCGTTACATCATTATGTTTTCGTAGCAATGATTTAATAATATCAGCTGGTAGAACACGATCGAAATATCTCTTTTCCGAAATCATTAAAGTACGCCTACTTTAACGAGTCCAATTGTTTTAGAAACGCTAAAATGGCGAACCAGTCAAACAACCAATACAAGGCGGGACCTTCGCGCCGGAAGAAACGATTCGATTGGTCCATTTGAATTCTTCATTACAATTGACCAATCAGGATGTAGAACGGAACTTCGGTCTTCGAGTGAATCCAGTACCATTTTTGCTTTCGTGTTGTGCGCACGCTCTTGCACTTACAAGGATTTTAAATCGTTCTTTTTCAAATGTTCTAGTGGAATATCGGTTTTGTGTTCGGATATTGTTTAGTGCAGCAGTGAATAGATGTTGAAAGAATAAACGTGTTTGCATTGTATTTAGGTTGTTTCGTCGTGGTAAGCGGTTATTTTTAGCATTTAGCTTGTTAAAGCTTCTGATGCGAGTCTGGTCTTAATTTAGAGTAGCATATTAGTGTGAGTATGCCACGAGCGGTATTTTTTATTTCATTTTATATCCCGTCTTGTGCAGCTCTCCGTTTATGGTACTGCGAATTACGTAAATGTTGAAGACTTTTACGAACCTCGTATTTTTATAAATGGTTATTGTTGTCAGTATTTTTTAAATATTTTTTTATTTGTTTGCATGATTGCTATGTGCCACATTTGAGTAATTGAGTAGGTAGTAATTTTGGTTCTTTTTAAAGTTTGTAAGAATTAAAGCAAAGATTCAAGGCATAAATATTTTACGCAGTACATATTCATAAAATATCAAAAGTGCTAACAATATTTTTTCTATTAATGTAGAGTGGCTCTATATAATGTTTATTAATAGGTATATTAATTCTTAAATTAATATGAGTCCTACCTATGAGTCTATCAAATTATATTCCAAAAACCACAGGAACATCATTTTTTTTACAAATAGGTAAACAGAAATATGGCCGGTGATCCGTGATAGGTACATCACTTCACTACATAGTATAAAACAAAGTCGCTTTCTCTGTCCCTATGTCCCTCTACGGATTTTGATGTGGTTTTTTTAATAGATAGAGTGATTCAAGAGGAAGGTTTTAGTATATAATTTATTAGGTTTTAGACAAAGCGGGCGAAGCCGCGGGCGGTAAGCTAGTTCTAAATACCTATTAGAGTTAGGTATATTATTAATAAAAGAAAATATTTAGTTATTGTGAGACTAGTTTTAGCCGACGGATTCACTACCGTAGACGATAGGTACTTTAGATACTGGGAACTATGCAATGCAACATGTTTTATGTAGATATATTTCAGGCCATTAACCTATCAAAATTCAACCACTTCAATCGATAAATTTCCAAAAAAATAGCTCACAAAGGCCAACAATCAAACACCGAGTTTTTAGCCTTTCACATACAAACACACTTCACCACTACAGATTCCATAATATGATAAAATAAAATCTTCAAAATACTTTTGCTCCCAATTACCAGTAAGCTCATAAAAAAATTCAGAGTTTTATAAGACGCGTAACTTTTGAACATTATGCTTCGCGTAATTTTCTGAACGACCGGATTTTAAAAATACGCTCCAACTTCCAAATGATTCACATAAACTACAATTTTGCACGTATAAAATTGAAAATCATAATTATTAATTATCATAATAAAAGGTCAGGCATAAGTGCGTTTTTTACCAATAACCACAACGAATATTAATTACTAGCTGTGCCCCGCGATTTCACTGCATAGCTCCGCTCCTGTTGGTCTTAGCGTGATGATATACATATTATAGCCTATATAGCCTTCCTCGATAAATGGGCTATCTAACACCGAAAGAATTTTTTTAAATCGGACAAGTAGGGTCATTGCGCCTGTTCGCGTCCACATGCCTATTCGCGTCCATTTTGCGGATATCTTTTAGAAAATTCACGAAAATAAGTATACTTTAAGTAAAATTTTAATAAGAAAAATTTTAGATACTACCTTAATGTATAAGAGACATGCACACATATACAAAAATTGCCTGCGCACCGCCTATCTATTTAAAAAAAATATTTAAATATGGCTATTCAACGAGAGAGCTAAAACGCGCGGGATTTTGAGAAAAAAATAGTGCGCAGCGTCGCGTTTGACGGTAAGTATCTTATTGTTTAATGTGAATTTTTGAATATGTAACTGTTTCTATACCTTGCTAACAAAAAATGGAATAGTATGGATTATGAATCAGCTTATTTCTTTTACAATTAACAGCTAAAATAAGGTGGACGCGAATTACTACACCGAATTTGTATAACTTCCATTTTGCGTCCACGGTGGACGCAAACTATACCTATAGGGCATAACAATAGAACATATTGCGTCCACATTGTTTTTCATTAGGTAGCAATGAATTGTTTATAAAAATATGTGATTTAAAATAGATTGTAAATTTTCGACTAAGACTACAAGTTTATAATTTAAATTTTCATTGAAATTAGCAAATTTTTTATGCTATTTTTTCATTTTAAAATGGGTTTCTAAGAATGAGAGTGAAGAGTCTCTTTGAGAATGAGAGTCAATAATTCTGTGTTTTAAGAAAATAATATAAACAAAAAGGAAATTTAATTCATTAGAAACTAAAAAATAGGGTAAGTAATCTTAATAGAACTGATTACTTATTATTTATTTACTTAACGTTACTTTTTTCGTTTTTTGTTAATTTTTAGTTCTATTAATGATGACAAAGAGAAGATATAAATATAAATAGGTTTTTCCAGTTTCCTTATAGTGAATTATTATTAAAAATGTTTATTTTAGGGTTCCGAACCTCAAAAGGAAAAAACGGAATCCTTGTGGGATCACTTTGTTATCCGTCCGTCTGTATGTCCGTTTGTCGGTCTGTCTTTCTGTAAAGACCCTTTTTCTCAGTAACGCTTGGAGGTTAAAATTGAAGAAGGTGAAATTTATATTGAATACTCAAGTCTAAGGTCCCTTGAAGCACTGAAAAAATCAAACTTATAAGCCAAAGCAATCAAAAGATACAGCCGTTTATGCTGCAAATTTTCACAAATTTCGACATTCGCAAGGGAATCAAAACCTACAGAGTAGGTACTTAAAGTGAACACAGACACTTGAAATTTGGTACGTAGCAATGTCTTAGCACAAATAAGGGAAACATTGAAAAAATAATCATTTACAGTTAAAACATATGAAAAAAAAACAGGTTAATAAGAAACCCTGTGTGTGCGAGTCCCACTCACATTTGGCCGGGTTTTATTAAATAACTATATTCGAACAATTTATTATAATCTAATTTTTATTTGCATTTATCTGATAAAATATCACCCAATGTACTCTTAATTCCTTTTCTAAGCTGGTGGACGCGAACTGCTCCACGGCTGGACGCGAACTGGAATTTTTGGACGCGAACTGGGTAAAACGCCTAATTCTGCTGTTTGTCTAGATAAATAAAAACCACATGATATTTCCAACACAATTGAAAGTAAATCTTAAAATAGACTATGTAATGAACACGTTACATAAATTTTGCGTTGAAATTTGTTCTGGAACATTTTTATTTTCTCCTTCAAACTTTCCAACTGCACTAAGTGGACGCGAACAGGTGCAATGACCCTAGTAACGGCATTTCGATAATTGTTTGAGAATGTAAACAAATTATTTCTATGAAATGTTTTCACGGCATTGAGGGGCAAGGTTCGTCATAATTTATATAAATAATAATAAAAATCTATGAATGAATGAATGAATGAATGAATGAAAATTCTTTATTGCTTACAAAATAAATAAATACAAATACAAAAGCACACAACACATATAAAACAAGCAAAAGGCGGTTCTCTTGGTCGGACATCTATGTTTGAAAAGGTTATAATAAATTTTTAGGAAAAGCAAATAGGTATTTAGTACCTATGTAGTTATATAATTTATCTAGATATTTATTTTTATAGATACTTACTTCATATTTATTTGGTCCAAATATTCGATTTGTTTTATTAATTAGCATTAATAAAAGAAAATTGTTCTTTAAAATACATAAATAATTACACCAAATTCAAGTTAAAATCCAGTAAACGTAGCAGTATTAAAACAGTATTACCACAGTATTACAATATTATTTCCTACAGTAAGGAAACGCCTTTGATGTCGCGCGATGCCGCCGCCAACGTAGGTACTTACGCTGCCACACGAAAATATGCTAGGGTTGCAACAAATGGGAAATAAAACAATTGTGATTATTAATATTATGATGAAATCATTTATTCATATATACATTCAAAATAATTGCGATTATTAAATCTGATGTAATTATTTGTTCATAAATATAATATAATTACATATATTGCACTGCTAAATATTTACGTGGACACTTTATTTTTGGATGTTCTTAAGTGTCTATTATAACATTTAACTAAGTAATGCATTCGCATTGGGATGTACAATCTGATAAGACAAGAATGAGAACAACATATACACAGCTTTGATTAAAATTCTATAGATACAAATATAATCTATCTAAAATATCTTAATTACTTCTGGGATTTCGATGTAGATTTACACCCATACACAGAACAGTTTGTGAGCGCCATTAGAGAACATGTAAGTATAATAAAATTATTACACAAAAAATACGAATGCGTCGTCCTTTCGCGCTAGGTAATGCAAACTAAGCGTGATTGCAGTACGCGGCCCACGTCGCCCGACCCCCCGCCAGTTCCCCTTCGTTTCTCTGTGCAAGTACATTCGTCGCCATACTGTAGGTATTACTCTATACACCAAACAAAGGGCTGGCTTGTTGAATCATCAGTTAAATTTAACTTCGGCACGGTATGGTAGCTTGTATAGAGTTAACTTTACATTGAATTTGAGGTTTGATTATATCAAATTTAATAGAATACTCTGAAATTCGTCTGTTATTTATAAATTTTATATTTTGTAAACAGCTTTAGTACTGTTAGTAGAGAAAAACTTCGTTACTACCTTTTTTTTTTTTTTTAAGTGGGGAAATCTTCCAAAGATACCCACGGCCCCCCGGGAAGGAGCCGTGGGTTATGTCGGATTCTTACCGACTAAAACCCCACAGCTGTGTTCCGTCGAGCCGCTTTAATGATGGGGCCGCGGGTATTGGTTGGAATTCTTCCGCGACACTTCGTTACTACCTAGCAAATAATACCTATAATTAATTAATAATATATAATTGTTTATATTCATTTGTATATTGCTTTCCGCTGGACATTGATTATTATCCTTGTTTACTTTTATAATTTTACTTTAGTAAAGCTTAGATATACAAAATACTGTTAATAAGTAGGCAAATACATCTATGAATTAAGATTAAATTGTGGTCAAAAAACAGAGTGCATTCTTGTGATTTGTAACAGCAGAATATGAGTGTAAGAACCTTAGTAGGTAAGAACAATATTTATGAGTAAGAAGGAATTATGAATAAGAAGTACCGTATGATATTTAATCATGTTTACGCCACAGATAATAAAATACCATGTTTACGCATTAATTGAATAAACTTCAGGTTAGAAGTAGGAAGCAAGGCTTGGTCCAAAGTCCACACATTTGGCGACAAGCCAACATGGCAAGTATTTCCCTACAACACCTGTTATTACGCACAATTATTATACATAATATCTAAAATAACGAATTTTACGTACCTGTCGCACCCTGTCGTTCATTTATGAAAAATATAAAAAGTGCTCAACGCCGCTAAAGAAGTTTTCACTTCAAAAAAAAAATGTTATGTTTCTTATTTATTGAGTAACTTAATTCTAAAATCAATAAGACGAATGAATTTAATTATCGTTTTAAAAAGAGTAGGTACAAAGGTACTGCGCATAATGCACTACTGTAAAGATAAATTGTTACATGTGTTGACTTTGACCTTTTTACGATGCCAATACTTTTCTTTAAACAAATCAATAAATAAAAAAAATCAACATCACGTGAACGTAGAGAAAAAGCTGTCAATTCGTGCAACGCATGAAAGTTTACCTGAAAATAGTGCAAAAACAGTGAAAACACTCACCTTTACAGATGCATTATCAAAATTAGCACAAAATTACATTGTATTTTGCCACAGATAGTATACCGGGTATTAGCTCCCACGTCAAGCGAGCACGCAGTGGGCGCGTGTGTGTGACGTCACGTACGCGTCACCCACACATACGTGATACCAATACTTGTGCAATTCGTAATTTTCCATTTGCATTTTGTGTTCTTGGTGGTGAAAATATGCAATTAAATGTGTTATAACAGTAGTTCTGGACCTATACGCTTTAAACAATATAAATCTGAAGAATAAAGATTTATAAACAGTTATGCGTATAAAACAGAGCTTCAGAACATGTATTTTAGACTAGAAGTTGTAAAATTATTGTTCCAAAATAGTTCTTATATTCAATTGAGCATACATGACGATGCTGAACGTCTTATTAGCTCATTACGTATTAGCATTAACACGATTGCTTTATGTATTATTTTATTTCCTCTTTATTAACGGTTTTAAGAAAATAAACATACATTTGCCTCATACATAGAATTAAAAGACTAGAATAGACTAACATACATTAAAAAAATGTAACTCTTTCAACTTTCAACGACAAAAACAGTACATATTAGATTTTTCAAAACTGGAATATTGAATACCACGAAATAAAATTTCAGGTAACTACAGTTTATGCTGTACTCTCGAATTGCTCTTAAGTCTCGAATACTGCATGTGTGTGGTACTTTTGGAAGAAAAGAAATAAACTGCTCTGGATAGCAACTATAGGAACATACTTCTATTTGATAAAAGAAAAGAAGTCAAATAAACATTAAAAAAAAAACTTTCACGAACTTTATAAAAATCCCATAAGCACATTTCAGCCCACGCCCTTCCACGCACGCAAAGCAATCACGCTTCACAAAGTTCACATGTTTAAAATCACGCTAACCATATTATTTATATTACAATTCCGTCATATCGGTTACAGGAACAAAAGAGTGCAAATGTCGGCTTATCTAATGTAACCAATGCGAGGGTATATAAGCAATGCGCTTATCAGCTCGCCGCCCAGTGCGGATCGTACGGGCATACTGAAAACAACTAAACAAAAATAATAATCTATAAATGCCCCTAAAGAAAATGAATGAGCTGATGACATACTTGACTGACATCTGCAAATACCACTTATTTAATTAATGAATTAAAATCAAAGACAGCATTACATCCGCAAAGGAATGTTAGATAATAATAAAAATAAACAAAGTATTAAAATCAATATCTTAACTGAAATCTAGCACGCGACAGTGAAATTAAATTCCGGAAGAGACCAATAAGGGTCAATGATCGAAATCAAAACTGTACTAGTTAAAGATAAGGAATCGCGTGCGAATCCCTAATTACCATAATAAATTCCTTTTAATATCGAATATCGATTGAAAATAATTAATTATTATATTCTAATTAGCCAATAATTAATGCTAACTGACCTATGCTAATTGAACATAATGCAAAAATTAATAATTAAATGATTATCTGAAATACCTGATAAGTAAATGTTGATAAAATTATAATATTCTGCTAGTATGATGAAAATAAAACAAGGGATATTGTGAATAAAAGCAGTTAAACTGAAAAATTCAATTGATAAATTCTCTAAAGTAAAACATAAATGAGCAATTAATAAAAAAACGGGTCAAATGTCGGTTTTTATATTATTATCTTGTGTACCTATATCATCATCTACAATTTAATCTTTATTGCACGGAAAAGTTCCCACATTATAGGTATAATTTTTGTTTATAATCAAGCGCGATAGGAATATTATAATCAAAATATTTACTAGTTATTTACTTCCGGAAACGGAGAGTTTTAAAATGCTCAGTGATTTAAGAGATACTCGATAGTACCTACAAAATATTTGTCATATCGACTCTTATCAATTAGCCAAGCTTATATGCCAAAGGCATTTCTTGCAAATATTTTCTACAT
This sequence comes from Colias nastes, assembly GCA_907164665.1. Lineage (NCBI taxonomy): Eukaryota > Metazoa > Arthropoda > Insecta > Lepidoptera > Pieridae > Colias > Colias nastes. The sequence goes on from CAJQZM010026187.1 coordinate 8,408, forward strand.
ATTTCTGTTAAGTAACACTAGTTAGGAAATCTTCTACATCTTTTCAATTTGTCTGGTTTTAGACCAGATAAATTGCAATAAGCTACATCTATATATATAAAAATGAAACCCGTTTTCCTTGGTCACGGCATCACGCGTGAACGGTTGGACCGATTTCGATAATTCTTTTTTTATTATATTCCTTGAAGTACGAGGATGGTTCTTATGTAGAGAAAACGTAAATATGTACCACGGACGAAGCCGGGGCGGAACGCTAGTAGGTAATAATTATCACGAAAACAAACTTAAACGGTTTGAAAAAGTGGTGGAAAATTTCTACGATGTCAGCTATTACCTGATTTTCTTCCTTATTTTCTAAACGAAAAAGGTTGATAGGATGGATGGATGGTTGGCCGTTGGATCTTAGTAATTCTCTCACGTAAAAGCAGTAAATTGGTTCTTTATAAAATTTTGGCACGGAGATGTAGATAGATCTGGATTATCAGATAGGCCAATTTTACCCAGCGTACCAGGCGTTTAAAGCGGTCTCCAGCCAGTTTTCTATAAACTTTTCTAAATCTTACTAAATCTAAATTATAGACCAAGAATGAGCGTCTTTTAAATGCATGTTACACGCATTGTTCATACATTATTTCCGCCTGTAACCATTAATCAAGGTTATTGTTTGGAATCTTCACGCTTCCACGGTTGAGTTATCAAAGAATTTTGATAACATGGCCTTATTGGCCACTTGAAGTTATCTTCTATCTATTGAGGTGTTGTTCTTGATCCTAATTGTATCTACATAGTATTTAGGATTTTTTTTAGATTTAAATTTTGCCGATACAGGTGGGCTTTCTAATTGGAATTTGGAAACGGTTACTTGTGATAGGATTTTTGATATGTGTATTGATCCAGAGTAAGAGCTTATATTAGAAGTAAATACATATATAATTGGGGTATCAGACAAAATTTTACCATCACTCAGCAAACTGAATTGCATAGATTATGAAGTTGTTTTGGAGTTGGTTACAAAATATAAGAATCTTAGAATTCATTTAAATTTAATATGTTAGGTATACATACAGACCAGAGTGATTCGCTCTCACTAACAAAAAAATATTTACTTAGCAGGATGTTTTTAACTTTTACATTCTTACCAGGAAAATAGGTATCATTTGATTTGGCAAGTCAATAAACATATTTCCATAATTTTCCATTACATTGTACTTATTTGTATGTGAGATATTTTTATATATTCACTTATGCGTAGTAGAATTAGAGCTACTCACTGAGACAATTTGTACCGGAATTCAAAAACAATAAACATTGCTTATTCGATTTTTTTTCATCATACTTCAAATTACATTTTTAATTCCACCTTTTCCAAATCCCATATATGTATATTTGAACCCTCCTCGACTTCGAACATTCGCACGCATCACAAAGCGAGCCCATTTGTGTGTCAATGTTGAGCAGGCGCGGCGCTGACGTCACTACTTCACTAGCACGCTTTCATCGCGTGAACGTCCGAGTCACGCCTACAACGTGTTGCCAAAGCCACCGAAGGCCAGGCATTCCATGTTATTTACGTGCATTCGATACACCGAACAGCCAAAGTCCAATCCGGATCCCTCAAGGTGTCGAATGCGAAGTATTTATCGTGAATCGTACGTTTAGTTGCTCCGTGAATGCATTAGTGTAGCATCATTAGTCTAACGATTTTGTAACTGTTGTTTGGAATATAGAAATAACTTTATTAGTGTCATCGCCTTTTTACAGGCTACAGTTTTGTTTAATAAAATCAATTTGTTATGTAGGTAGTAGTTCATTACAAAAGTAGAGGATGCAGTCGAATTCTAATTGCTTAAATATTCCGCATATTTCCTGTATCCTATTTGCCAAATTTCTACTAGGATTAGCTTTACTATTAACAATTATTTTATTATTATGCAATTCAATACAATCTATGTAAACTTTTCCAAGACTTAAGTAGTTATTTTCGCTTAAAAATAACTGAGAAGTCATCCATAAGAATAGTGGGTGCAACAAGCGCATGTCATTTACCTTCGTCCTCAAAGTATTCACGTAACAAATGAAATAATTACTATAAATACTAGCAAGTGATTTACCAGATTTTCCATACAAATGACGCTTGTAGTTTTAAAATCACGGCGTGAGTAAAGCCGACCTTGTGGCCCCAATCTAGAACAATGTTCGATAGTTGTTATTGTTTCGAGTACACCTGTAGTTTATTGTAGATAATATTAAATTATAGGATAATAAACATTACATTCAAGGACAGCTTTATGATATTAAATTGATGTTTCACTGAAACTTTGGATTTACCTTTTTATTTGGACTTTGAGCTGACTTTTCAGTGTCCCCTCTAGTAAACAGATAATTAAATACTACCTGCCATCTTATTTCAATTAAAACCAAAGAAAGAGATAGATAGAGAACTTATTTTTTTATATGAAAATTGGAACAGACATAAACTCAAAATAAATTTAAAGTTCCAAAAATTCTTAAAACCATGTGTGAAATGAGTCAGACGAAAAATAAGTTCAACATGTGTGAAAATATCTGTTGCAATTACCACATTGTTTTCATAACAATGCCTTACCTCATAGATGTAATTTCTCGGCATTATACATTTAATTAATAATATAAAGGATATTAAAAGCCAAGGTTTGAGTCACGTATGTCTTGAGATCTTTGTCTATAGCTGACCGAGGAAAAAGCTGATGAAAAGATTTGTTCGTGGAATTAAGTCTTCCTTAATCATGTATGATCTGATGACGTCAGAGCCTCCTTAATTGTCAAGTACAGACGTAGGTTATTTATTTTTAAGGATAGTGTGATGATAAATATCAGTGACTTTAAATAACATAACATTCATAGACAGAATATATTTTGTATGCTATGTTTTCTTGTTAAATAAGTGTGTGTAGAACAAGTCAAAGTTGATATGATCCATTGAAATGTTACATTTTTTAGGCCTAACCTTGCGTTTTTTAGAGGACGCAATTTTGTGTTTTTGATGTGTAGGGGAGGTCAGTGAGAAGCTAAGACCAAGTTTGTGGGGTCGCCACCCTTGTCCCACGCCCGCCATCTTGAAAATAGCGGTTGAAAAGGTTTTTACGATATATCTCTTAAACTATTTAACTGATAAAAAAATAT
>CAJQZM010026190.1:0-20572 GCA_907164665.1 Colias nastes
CACATGTCAGCCACCATGTTGCGAACCACCGCAGCGCCATTCATCAGACGCGCTTCACTGCACGCCATCATCGCTCCGGCGGTCATGTGATCCAGTGTGTTGCCTATGCCAAGGCAGCTTCCGACGTTGTGCTGAGCGGCAATGCGCGCGACTGGTGGGAGAACTCCCGCGGCGTTTACGCCCGCGGCTCCGCTCCCGAGCCTGGCTCCGTTCTGAATTTCCGTGCAATCCGTCGCATGCCCTACGGACATGTCGCCGTCGTGCGCGCGATCGAAGACAACCGTACGATCGTGATCGACCAGTCTCACTGGGCGCAGAACGGCGTGGCAAAGAACGTACGCGTCATCGATGTTTCCCCCAATAACGACTGGTCTGCCGTGCGCGTTGCGCTCAACAGCAATTCCGGCACCTATGGCAGCATCTATCCGACCTACGGATTTATCTACGGCCGCCCGGATGACGGCGTGATGATGGCAAACAATACGCCTGCGCCAGCGCATCGTTCCACAAAGTCTCGCACGGTCGAAACGGCGAGCTTTGCCGCCCTGCAGCACCCGATGAACTCGACCGAAGTTGCTGAAGCACCGGAAGATGCTTTCAGCCTCGAAGGACCCAGCCGTAACCTTCGTTAAGGCGCATCATCCGCCACATTGTTGAGTGTTGTTGAAGGCGATCCGCAAACGGGTCGCCTTTTTTCTTGCCAGGCACACTGGGCCGATCAGGCATCGTGCCGGGTAGAGGCCCAGCCTCGGGTGATTACAGCCTCGGGTGATTTATGTCAGGGGCGCGCGGCGCGATGGTAAGGGTGGCCTGCGCTGATCGCGCGTGCGCGATAGATCTGCTCTGCCAGAAGCAGACGAACGATCATATGCGGCCAGGTCATACGACCGAATGAAATCAGCGCATCGGCACGGTCGATGACGCTGGCCTCCAACCCTTCAGCGCCCCCGATGACGAAAGAGACCTGCTTGCCCGTGGCGAGCCAGGTTTCGAGCATCGTGGAGAATTGCTGCGAATCGGGAGACGTCCCACCTTCATCGAGCGCGATCATGATCGTGCCCTCAGGACAGGCGGACAGAATGGCCGACGCATCCTTGCGTCGTATTTCCTGGGCGCTACCACGGGATTCGGCAATCTCGACCAGATCGATCTTCGGGCGGGTGCGTTCGACATAACGGTCGAACAGCTCCCGCTCGGGCCCTCTCTTGAGTCGACCGACAGCGATGATCCTGATCATGGGTGATCAGAGATCCGTCGTATCCGCTTCATCACTCGCCGTATCGTCGAGATCCTTGCCCCACATGCGTTCGAGCGCATACAGCGCACGGCTTTCCGGCTTGAACAGGTGAACCACGATGTCGCCGGTATCCAGCAGCACCCAGTCGGTCCCGTTGGCGCCTTCGATCGTAATACGCTTGATGCCGATTTCGTTCAGCTTGTCTTCGATATGCGAAGCCATGGCAGCAATCTGCCTGTCGGCAATACCGGTCGCGACCACCATATGATCGGCAAAGCTGGCACGTCCACGCAGATCGAGCGTGACGATATCTTCCGCCTTGTCTTCATCGAGACTTGTCGTGATGAGCGCCAGCGCCTTTTCAACCAGTTCGGGCTCGGCACCGGTACGGGGTGCTGCGCTACGTGTCTTGCGCGGGCCTGCTGCGGCCGCTTTCTTGCGGGGCGTGCCGGCGGTTTTCAGGGTTGCGGCGCCCTCGCCCGTGGCGGGGTTGGGCTTGGTCTCACCAGCTGACGCGCGGCTGCGACGGGCTGGGGTGGTCGTCTCGTCGGACGGTTTTCTGGCGATGGCTCGACACTCCGGTCAAAACATTAGAGAGAGAGCGAGGCGGGATATTTGCCGGAATCCCTCAACGCTGTCGCTGATATACCGTTTTGCGGCGCCGGAAGAAAAGCCCAGACACCACCTTTCGAGCGAGACATGACCGGTCCCTGTCGCGATGGAACGCGCATATGGCTGAGCGCATGGGTAGCCTGACCCGATAAAGCGGTTCGATTACTGCCCGGTCGGGGTACCACAGCCATGGGCACATGCAGAGCGAGATCGCGCCAGCGCCGCCATTTTGTAAGCGAGGCAAGGCTGTCTGCCCCCATCAACCACACGAAACGCGCCTGGGGAAAACGCAGACGGAGCAGTTCGATCGTCTCGACCGTATAGCGTTTGTTCAGCCGCGCCTCGATATCCGTAGCGATAATACGTCGCCCATCGGCCAGAGCTCTGGCCGAATCGAGTCGGCTCTCGAACGGGGCCATGCCCTTACGGGGTTTGAGCGGATTCCCCGGCGATACCATGAGCCAGACCTGGTCGAGCCTCAGATGCGTCAGGGCATAGCGCGCCAGTTGCAGGTGACCTGCATGGGCAGGATTGAAAGACCCCCCAAGCAGGCCGATGGAAATTGCACGGTTGTCGCCGTATTTCGGTCTCTGCGGCACGTCAGGGGCGTGTTTGACCGGTGCCGCGCACTTCATACCGGAAGGTTGTGAGCTGCTCGAGGCCGACAGGGCCACGAGCATGAATCTTGCCCGTGGCAATACCGATCTCGGCCCCGAACCCGAACTCTCCGCCATCGCAGAACTGGGTCGAGGCGTTCCACATCACCACAGCACTATCCGTACCGTTGAGGAATGTTTCGGCGATCTCCGCATTTCCGGTGATGATCGCCTCGGTATGACCGCTACCGTAGCGTGCGATATGGGCGAGCGCCTCCTGCACGGTATCGACAACGGCAACGGAAAGGCGGGCATCGAGCCATTCGGTCGCAAAATCGTCCGATGTCGCCGGTTCAAGGTCGTGCACGATCCGGCGTGCGGTTTCATCGCCCAGAACGGCACAGCCCAGTGCATGAAGATCCTGCACCAGCAGGGGCAGGAGCGTCTCGGCAATGGCGCGATCGATCAGCAGGGTTTCGGTCGCACCGCAGATTCCGGTACGGCGCATTTTTGCATTCGCCAATATGTCGCGCGCCATCGCGAAATCGGCATCCTTGTGGATATAGGTATGGCAAAGCCCGTCAGCATGGGCCAGCACGGGCACGCGGGCCTCACGCTGCACGCGCTCGACAAGCGACTTTCCGCCACGTGGAATGATCATGTCGATCTCACCGGCGGCTGTCAGCATCGACGCCACATGAGCCCTGTCGGCATCGGGGACGATCTGCACGCAATCGCGCGGAAGACCGGCCTTCTCCAGACCGTCCTGAATGCAGGACTGGATACAGCGCGCCGAGTGCAGGCTCTCGGAACCGCCGCGCAGAATCACGGCATTGCCGGATTTGATGCATAAGCCCGCCGCATCCGCCCCGACATTGGGGCGGCTTTCGTAAATCATGCCGATAACACCGAGCGGTGTGGCCACGCGCCGGATATCGAGACCGTTGGGTCGTGTCCATTCCGACAGTACCCTGCCGACCGGATCGGGCAGAAGCGCGATGGATTCGAGTCCCTTGGCCATGGCTTCGATGCGTGCGGGTGTCAGTGTCAGGCGATCGATAAAGGCCGCACTGGCCTTCGATGCCGCTACATCGCGCGCATTCGCCACAAGAATATCGGCCGCATGCGCGCGCAGGGCGAGAGCAGCTGCACGCAGAGCCTCGTTACGCTGGCTCTCTGGAGAGATGGCAAGAACGCGGGCCGCCGCGCGTGCTGGTCCGGTCAGGGCCTTGAAATCGGACACGGTCGTAGCAGCTTCCATCATGCATTCTCCTGTCTGCCTTGCGGCATCTGGCCCGATCGGACCCAAGGCCGGCAAAGGGCGATCAGCTATGTATCATTCCTGCGCTGCTTGAAAAGATCGCCCCAGGGCGAGGCTCGCAGCAACATTACGTGCGCAACGCCTCAGCGCTCTCTCGGCTTCAGCAAATGCCTCTTCCAGCGTACAGGGTCGATCGAGGCAGCTGAAAACCGCATCGAACCCGGTTGTAAAGAGATGCTCATGGCCTGCGCCCAATGTCCCGGCAAAGGCGATGACAGGCTTTCCCGCCGCTTTTGCCAGACTGGCAATCGCCTGAGGGGCCTTGCCCTGCACGGTCTGGCCATCCAGACGTCCCTCGCCCGTAATCACCAGGTCCATATCGTTCACGATACTTTGCAGGCCGAGCAGCCTCGCAACGGTTTCAGCGCCCGGAACGAGCGTTGCGTTACATAAGCCGACCAGCCCCAGAGCCGCACCGCCTGCCGCCCCCATACCGTCGCGCTGAGCCACATCCTGTCCGCTACGCATGGCGATCAGGCTTGCAAGGCGTGCCAGAGAGGCTTCCAGAATCGGAATCATGGCCGGTGTCGCACCCTTCTGCGGCCCGAAGACCGCCACAGCGCCTGTTTCGCCCAGCAGGGGAGCCGTAACGTCGCACAGGATGTCGATCTGGCTTTCCTTCAGCCTCGGATCGAGCCGATCGTCATCGAGGGTGAAAACCGATCCAAGCGGGCCGCCGCCTTGTGCGATTTCGTTCCCGCGCAGATCGCGCAGGGAGACGCCAAGCGCCTGAAGAAGTCCTGCCCCGCCATCGCAGGTCGCACTCCCCCCGAGAGCCAGAACCAGATGCCTGCACCCCCTGTCGAGCGCAGCACGCATCAGTTCGCCCACCCCGTAGGTGGTGGTGAAAAGAGGAGAGCGGGATTCGGGAGGAACCTGAGCCAGCCCGGCAGCCTCGGCCAGCTCGATAAGCGCCGTACGTCCCTGATCGAGCACGGCGAACCGGGCTTCGACAGGAACACCGAGCGGCCCGCAGACCGTCCGGGTCTCGATCTGTCCATTCAGCGTGCGTGCCATGATGGCAGCCGTGCCCTCGCCACCATCCGCCATGGGAAAGGCGTGATAGCGGGCATTGGGCCAGATTTCGGAAAATCCGTCTGTGATCGCCTGAACCACGGCCTCGGCGGTCAGGCTCTCCTTGAAGGAATCACAGGCAACGAGAATATCCATGAGCGCCTCCGGAATGACGCGCCATCATTGCCCGAGTGTCAGGCCGGTCAAGCCCCGGCCTGCACGTCAATCAGCGATACCCGGCCTCAGACGTTGAAGCGGAACAGCAGAACATCGCCGTCCTGCACCACATATTCCTTGCCTTCGATACGCAGCTTGCCCGCTTCCTTGGCACCCGACTCACCACCACAGGCAATATAATCGTCATAAGCCACGGTTTCGCAGGCAATGAAGCCGCGCTCGAAATCATTATGGATGACCGCCGCCGCCTGAGGTGCCTTGGTGCCCTTGGTGATGGTCCAGGCGCGCGTTTCTTTCGGACCGACCGTGAAATAGGTGCTCAGGCCCAGCAGCCCGTAGCCCGCAGCGATCACACGATCCAGACCCGAGTTGTTCAGACCCAGCCCTTCCAGGAATTCGGCGCGCTCTTCCTGTGGCAGCTGGCTGACTTCGGCTTCGATAGCTGCCGAAACGACCACAACGGCAGCACCTTCTGCCTCGGCACGCTTGCGTACGGCCTCGGAATGGCTGTTGCCGGTCGCTGCCGAGCCTTCTTCCACGTTGCAGACGTACAGCACCGGCTTGGTGGTCATGAGCTGCAGACGGCGTGCGGTTTCTTCCTCACCCTTGGGCACGGCCGTACGGGCAGGCTTGCCTTCACGCAATGCAGCAATAATGGGATCCATGATCGCAAGCTGCTGCTGGGCCTCGCGGTCGTTGCCGCGTGCGCGCTTCTGGAGCGAGACCTGACGCTTCTCGAGCGAATCCAGATCGGCCAGCATCAGTTCGGTTTCGATGATCTCGGCATCGCGCACCGGGTCCACACCGCCCTCGACATGGGTGATGTCGTCATCCTCGAAGCAACGCAGCACATGGATGATGGCATCCACCTCGCGAATATTGGCAAGGAACTGGTTGCCCAGACCTTCACCACGCGAAGCACCGCGCACGAGCCCGGCGATATCGACGAATTCGAGACTGGTCGGCAGGATTTTCTGCGACTTGCCGATACGTGCCAGATTCTCGAGACGCGGATCGGGCACGGCCACGCGACCCACATTGGGCTCGATGGTGCAGAAGGGATAATTCGCTGCCTGCGCCGCTGCCGTTTCGGTCAGCGCGTTGAACAGGGTGGATTTGCCCACATTGGGAAGCCCCACGATGCCACAATTGAAGCCCATCAGCGTTTCTCCCCGCACAACATGGCGATTTTTGTCATTGTCGCTTCCGGCTCCCCTTTGGCCAGCAGGGGCGACGCCGCAGCCACGGCATCGAGAAGCGCTTCGAGTTCGGTCTGTTCGGCCTTGGCGAAATCGCCCAGCACATGGCCCGTCACACGGTCTTTATGACCCGGATGCCCTATGCCCAGTCGCACGCGCTGATAATTCTGATCGCCCAGCATACGGTCCATGGAGCGCAGACCATTATGGCCCGCAGCACCGCCACCGCGCTTGACCCTCACCTTGCAGAACGCAAGATCGAGCTCGTCATGAAACGCCGTGATATCGGAAACCGGAATCTTGAAGAACCGCGCAGCCTGCTGCACGCTCTCGCCAGACAGATTCATATAGGTCATGGGCTTGAGCAGAAGAACTTTCTGTCCCTCGATGCTGCCCTCGGCCGTCTCTCCCTTGAAGCGCGAACGCCAGGGAGAAAACCGGTAGTATTCGGCAATACGCTCGACAGCCATGAAGCCAATATTATGGCGCTGCCTGCGCATGCCGGGCTCGGGATTACCGAGCCCGGTCCAGAGTAGCATTGCGGCCACCCGGTACGGTCTTACTTCTTCTTCGCGGGAGCGGCGGCGGCTTCGGCAGCAGCCTTCGCAGCGGCTTCAGCTTCCATTTCGGCATCGACCGTCGGCGGAGCGATGGTAGCGATGACGAAGTTCGGCAGCTGCAGAACCGGCGTTACGTTCTCGGTGCCGGTCAGGTCGTCCCAACGCACGTTGTCGTGGATGTCGAGGTTGCTCAGATCGACCGTAAAGCTGGCCGGGATGTTGTCCACGTCAGCCATGACGTCCACCGTGTGACGGACCAGGTTCAGCACGCCACCGCGCTTGATGCCAGGAGCCTTGTCTTCGCCGGTCACGTGGATGGCAACGGTCACATGGACCTTCTCGCCAGGAGCCAGACGCTGGAAATCGACATGGATCGGCGCGTCGGTCACGGGGTGAAGCTGCACTTCACGCATCAGGGCGCGCACGGTGCCGCTTTCGAGAGCCAGTTCGTACAGGCGCGAACGCCAGCCGCCACGGACCATTTCCTTGTGGATGATGCGCGGATCGATCTGGATCAGCGAAGGCTCCTGCTTGCCACCATACACAACACCCGGCACCAGACCGGCACGTCTCGTTGCGCGCGCTGCCCCCTTACCAGCCTTCGCGCGCGTAGAGACTTCGAGGGACGTCATATTTGTCACGGTATTCTCCCAAATTCATTGCACTCACGGCCTCCAGGGGTGCCTGAGTGAAGGCGCGCCTTAGCGGAAACGGGGGGGTAAAGCAATGATCTTCGGGAGTCGGCGGGTAATTTGCGCCTTGTATGTGCCCCTGCGAGCGCCTGTTTCACGGCTCTGCCCTGAAACCCGCAGAGCGGCATAGCCCCTCCGATCCCGAATGATCGAAATGGAATCCGAGAGGCCTGTTTCTTCTGGATGCGCAGGGTAAAGCCCCGCGTTTTTACTCGTAAGCCGTCAGCACCCAGCCATTTTCCGTTGGGTCGCAATAAAGCGGTACGGCATTGGCAAGGCGGACATTGATGGGAAGGCTCATGGCTGCACGCAGGGCACGGAAAAGCGCCCCATGCGCAACGATCATGGGAATGCCTTCATGCTCCAGCGCACGGTTGACGGCATTGGCCGCGCGGTTCTTGAGGCCATCGAAAGTCTCGCACCCTTCAGGGGTGAACTTCCCGTCGATCCAGGGGTCGTACCAGTCCCCCATGGGTTCGCCTTCCATCACGCCGAAACAGACTTCCTCCAGCTCGCGCTCGGTGCTGAGCGGAAGAGTAACGCCACTGGTATCGGCAATCGCCTTCTGAGCTGCCAGAGCGGTGTCATAGGCACGTACCAGCGGTGAAGAAACGATACGGGCAATCGGTTCTGCGCCATCACGCCAGTGACGGGAAAGGGAAGCACCTGCCTTCACTGCCTGTTCGCGCCCGGTGGCGTTCAGGGGGATATCCGTGCGTCCCTGTGAAAGGTTTTGGGCGTTCCAGTCGGTCTGACCGTGGCGCAGATACCAGAAGGGGCGACGAAGCAGCATGAAAACGTGTCCTTAATCGAAAAGCGAAGAGACAGAGCTTTCATCTGCCACAGCACTCATGGCACGCGCCAGAAGATTGGCGGTGCTGATCTGCCGGATATTGGGCGAGGCTTCCATGGCCTCTGTGGCCGGGATGCTATCGGTCAGGGTCAGCATGCGGATGGGCGAAGCAGAGATACGCTCCACAGCCTGTCCTGTCAGAACGCCATGGGTCACATAAGCTTCCACCCCTGCTGCTCCATGATTCATCAGGGCCTGCGCAGCATTGCACAGTGAGCCACCACTATCGACGATATCATCGACCAGAATACAGTAGCGCCCGCTTACATCGCCGATCACGTTCATGACCTCGGACACGCCCGCGCGCTCGCGGCGCTTGTCGATGATCGCCAGATCCGTGGTCAGACGCTGTGCGAGCTGACGCGCACGCACCACACCGCCCACGTCGGGGGAGACGATCATCAGATCCTCATTGGGGTGGCGGGCATTGATATCGCGCTTGAACAGCGGCGCGGCATAGAGATTATCGACCGGGATATCGAAAAATCCCTGAATCTGCATGGCGTGCAGATCCATGGTCAGAATACGGTTGGCGCCGGCCTCCACCAGAAGATTGGCGACAAGCTTTGCGCTGATCGGGGTGCGGGGGCCTGATTTGCGATCCTGTCTTGCATAGCCGAAATAAGGCATCACCGCCGTGACACGACGGGCCGATCCGCGACGCAGGGCGTCGAGCATGATCAGCAATTCCATCAGGTTATCGTTAGTCGGCGAGCAGGTGCTCTGGATCACGAACACGTCTTCGCCGCGCACATTTTCCTGAATCTCGACAAAGACCTCGGCATCGGCAAAGCGTCGTACAGACACCTTGCACAGAGGGAGACGCAATTCCTGGGCAACGGCACGCGCCAGTGGCAGGTTACTGTTACAGGCGACGATCTTCATCGGGAAACGACTCCGGTCCGGGGCGGCAGCAAACGCGGCCTTCTAACAACGCGAGGTCACGCTGTCATTAACTCATGAAGATGCCATCCGACCGGTAACGCGTTTTTTGCGGGCTTAGGGCCCACTCCGACCCAGGTGCTGGGTATCAGCTTTCGAAGCGCGTTCTGAAATCTTCATAGCCGTCGAATATGTAAACACCCATCTCCCTGCACTCTGGCCAGACCTGTTCGACCTCTTCAAGAACAGCCTCGGACGTCACGTAGAGCATAGGTTCGTCCCCGCCCCCGCCTGGATCGATAAGGGAAAGTCGAAGGGTCTCTATGAGGTACCACAGGGCACGGACCGTGCCTTCACGCCCAAGTGGCCGATCCCAGTCAAGAGCTTTGACCTGCCCGTTTACAACGGTAAAAAGAAACGTGTCGGTAGATGACGCGAAAGCAGAGCGACCATCAGGGTTGGTATAGGGTATCTGCTCACCCGTCTCGATACCACCATCCCCATCTTCCTCGACCCCCCATTCCTTGTAAAACGGATCGCCAATCCCCTTCAGCGCCGTGCGTACATCTTCGAGCGGGAAAGCTCCCATGCCTTCCTCGGCCTCAGGATCGAATTTATGAATGTAGATATTACGACTCATGATCTGCTTTCGCTCAGTAAGGGTATGCCGGACTGCCCATAAGACCATGGCAGAGCCATTATGTTATCTGCCAGAATATATACGCGAATACCGATAATATATTGCATAGGATCGCAAGCCCACACGGCATGATACAGAGATATCTGTATTTTATATTGAATTATCCTGGTCTCTTTGTCGTGATAACGCTCAGAGCGATTCTATTCGTATTTTAGCGTCACGACTATCAGTCATCCAAATCATGGTGCCTGCTCGCAATACGTGTGCTGTCTTGACCACGGGTAACGTTCTGCATGACAGATTAACGCTTCGGGGTAACGGTGATGGAGCGACGTGCCCCTTAATTTTTGAGAGGAACGGCGCGATGAACGCAACCGAGCGCGGCATCAGAGAACAATTCCCCCTTTGGGCGAAAGCCGATCTCGGGGGAGCCAGCCCCTCACCGGGTCACATTCAGGTTGTCGTTGGTTGCGGGACATCCGTGCATATTGCAGATTCGATTGCTGTTTTCCTGAATGCTCACGGCCATCAAAGCCGTGCCGTACCGGGCAATGAGTGGACGCGGCGGCCGCATGACTATGTCCCGGCTGGCGTGAATGTCGAGATCGTCGCGCTTTCGCGTAGCGGAGAATCGACCGAAACCGTGGCTGCCGCAAAGGCAAGCCAGTCCAACGGGCAGCATGTGACCGCCATTACCTGTGCGGACGGCAGCGCCCTTTGTCACCACGCCGATACCGTGGTGAGTGCGCAGACCCATCATGAGGAAGGGATCGTGATGACGGCGTCAGCCAGCCTGATGCTGCTTCTGGGCATGCGTTATGCGGGACTTACCGTAAGCCAGCCGACCATCGATGCCGCGCGCAGCCTGCTCGACCAGGCCGATCCTGCCCTCCCCGGCCTCATAGAAGGACGCTCGCATTTCGTGTTTCTGGGCGGTGGCGCCTTTTACGGTGTTGCCCGTGAAGGCGCTCTGAAAATGCAGGAAATGAGCCTCAGCCAGAGCGAGGCCCATCATCCGCTGGAATATCGACACGGCCCGATCAGTCTGATCGATGAGCGTTCGCTCGTGGTCATGATGTATCATCCCGATACGCTGGCGGAAGAGACCCTGCTGACGCAGGATCTGCTTTCCAAGGGCGCGCGGGTTCTGGGGCTTGGTGGGCCTGGTACAGTGTCCCTGCCCGTCGGGGGCGAGCCAGGCACGGGGCCGCTCGTCTGTCTGCCCGTACTTCAGCTCTTTGGCGAATATGTCGCGCGAAGCAAGAACCTCGACACGCTCGCCCCACGCCACCTGACCAAGGTCGTAACGATCGGCTGACACGCATGACGCGCTGTGGAAACGCATAGCGCGCCCTCCACAGGAAGGTTCTCCCGAACCGGACCTTCCTGTGGCAACAAACTCCCTGCAGGGAAACCTAGCCCGGCCTGCCTGTCGGCCTGTCTTGCGGAAGGCCTGCACTTTGTTCAGGCGGGAGGGGCTTGTGATTGCGCCCCGAATAATTGGTGATGATCTGATGCACGGCCCCCGCCGCCTCGGATGCGGCGGCCATGGCAACATCGCCCCATGCGCCATCGAGGGAATGGGCATCGATATCATGAAGCTGGGTTGCTGCCCCCGCTTCCTTGCCATCAGCCGCCACCGTACGCCAGACGATTTCGATATGCTGGACCGGATGACCCGTCATACCTGCCGGGCCGTCGCTGAGGGTAACGATGCCTTCCACGCTGTAATCGGCTGCTTTCGCGTCCGAATCGAGCTTGTCATGCCGATCCGGAAAGCTTGCGACGAAAGCACGCGCCAATGAAATATTACCATCGCCCGGCGCGCCATGAACGCCCTTGAAAAACACCTTCGCCGGTCGGCGTTTGAGACTATGGGGATCATCCTGCATCATGGCAGCCTGTATCCCGGTCAGGACCCCGCTGATCTGCGGAGCGGAAGAGGCAGCAAGCGATGCAAGCACATCTTTCTGTCCCTGAGCCCAGACAGAGGCCGGTATGGGCGCGGCATCCCAGTGACCGCGCGCCTCGCCCTTGGGGGTCATCACCTCATAATGCGGCGTCACCTGATCGCCCTGCATCGTTGCCGAAAGTCTGAGCCACCAGTCGCCCGCCTTTACCGGCTGCGCGCTGGCAGGCAGGGCCTGCTCCACAAGCTGGGCAGCAATGTCCTTCGCCCAAAGGGCGGATGCCGCATTGTCGAGCAGCGTTTCCGTAGGGGTCGGCACCGCCAGTCGCGGCGGTGGCGTGGTCAGGGCTAGGCGTCGGCCTTCAGGACCCGGATCGCCGAAAGGGTGCGGCATCTCCACGCACCCGGCAAGCAGCACGGTCACGGCAAACGACGTGACAGCCGATCTGATCGCACGCATCAGATGACGCTCCCTGCACGTATGGCGGAAATCTGATGACCTATGGCGCCGCCGCCTGCGAGCGTGCGTCGTCGATGGCTGAAAAACCGTGCGACATCGGGGCGTGTATCGAGACCGATGGTCGAAAGTCTGCACAGACCTGCACGACGCAACCTGTGCAGGCAGTAGCCGGGCAGATCGAACAGGAAATGACCCGACCGGGGGGCAGGCATGAAAAACTGTCCGGCCTCCGGTGACGTATCGAGCACCTCTTCACGCATTGCCGCGCCGACTTCATAGCTGGGCTGGTGAATGCACGGCCCCAGACAGGCCGTGACCTCTCCTGCCCCGAGCGACGCCATGGCCGCAATCGTGGCTTCGAGCACGCCACCGACAGCACCGCGCCATCCGGCATGTGCGGCCCCGACAACAGCCCCATCGGTGCTGGCAAACAGCACAGGGCCGCAATCGGCCGTAATCACACCAAGAGCCAGATCGTCACGATTGGTGACCAATGCATCGGCTTTCGGACCGCGTCCTGTTGGCCAGACCGGGCTCTTGGACGTCAGCGTGACCACATCGGCAGAATGGGTTTGCGTCAGTCCCAGCAGAACGTCCGGACTCACGCCCAGAAACCCCGCCACACGTCCACGGTTCTGCGCAACGTTTTCTGCCGTGTCGGCCGAGGCAAGAGAGCAGTTGAGCGTGTTGTAAGGAGCCGACGAGACACCGCCGAGACGGGTGAAAAAACCGTGTCGGAGCATGGAGAGAGAATCGGCCTGAAGCATCCAGCCGCGCGGCGCACGATCAGCCATAAGCCTTTTCTCCGTCGATCGTATGAGGATGACGCATACCGAATGCCATGAGCCAGAGACCGGCAAGCGCCATGGGAATGCAGAGCACCTGTCCCATGGTCACACCGAAGGGCAGGAAACCGATAAAGGCATCCGGCTCGCGGAACAGCTCGCAGAAGCTGCGTGCAAGCGCATAGCCGAACAGGAACAACCCGGCGAGAAACCCGTAGCGCATGCGCACCCAGGGGCGGCTGGCCGCAACAAGCATGACTGTCAGAAGCAGGGCGCCCTCGGTCAGGGCTTCGTAGATCTGTGAAGGATGGCGCGCGATCGGCCCACCCGTCGGAAAGACCATGGCCCAGGGAAGCCAGTCCGGGGCGGGACGTCCCCAGAGCTCACCATTCACGAAATTCGCGCAGCGCCCGAGCCCGAGACCGAGCGGTACAACAACCGTGATACGGTCGGAAAAAGCCAGGAAATTGATCTTGTTGCGCCACGTGAAATAGGCCAGCGCCAGTATGACGCCAAGAGCCCCGCCATGAAACGACATTCCACCCTGCCAGACCTCAAGGATGGCAAGCGGATGAGTCAGATAGAAGCCGGGCTTGTAAAAGAGGATATAGCCGAGCCGCCCACCCAGCACGACGCCGAGCATGGCCCAGAAGGCGAAATCATCCACCTGCTCGCGTGTGGCGGCACGGGGTGCCAGTGCGCACAGACGCACGGCAATCTTCCAGCCGATCAGGATCGAGAGAATATAGGCAAGCGCATACCAGTGCACGGCCAGCGGCCCGAGACGAAAGGCGATCGGGTCGAATTGCGGCAGGATGATCGGATGGGCAGCCATGAGGGTCTTTACAGATAGGGGTCGGGCGTCGCGAGGAAGTCGCGCACATAGCGCGTGACGCCCTCTTCCAGCGTCGTGAAGGGGCGATCATACCCGGCCGCGCGCAGACGGGTCATATCGGCGCAGGTATAGGACTGGTACTGGCCGTGCAATGCTTCAGGCATATCGATGAACTCGATACGACGCGGCACATCCGCTGCATCGCAGACGGCATTGGCCAGATCGACATAGGTACGCGCCGTGCCCGTGCCGCAATTGAACAACCCGCTGACACCGGGGTGGTCGTACAGCCAGAGCATGATATCGATCAGATCGCCCACCCAGATGAAGTCGCGCGCCTGCGCGCCATCGGCGAGATCGGCGCGGTCGGAGCGGAATAGTCTTGCGGGTGCGCCGCGCATGACCTCGTCATACTTGACCTTGACGACCGAGATCATGGATCCCTTGTGGTACTCGTTGGGTCCGTAGACATTGAAGAATTTGAGACCGGCCCACTGGCGCGGCATCAACGCCCCGGAGTCCAGACGTGCAAAAAGATGCTGGTCGAACACATGCTTGGACCAGCCATAAAGATTCATCGGCCTGAGCGTATCGAGCCGGTCGGGTGCGTCGGAAAACAGCTCCGGCCTGTCTGCGGCGCCATAAGTCGCTGCCGACGACGCATAGAAAAAGGGCACATCGCGCACAGCGCACCAGTCGAGCAGCGTTTCCGACAGGTCGACATTGCTGCGCCAGACCAGATCGCCATCGCGCGCAGTCGTGCTGCTGATGGCACCCATATGGAACACGGCCTCGATATCGGTCGCATTGGCCAGAAAGGAATCGAGTGCATCGGGATCGATCAGCCGATCGGGGGCATGTTTGGCGAGATTGCGCCATTTGCCCTGATCGCGCAGGCGGTCGACAACCGCGACAGCCTCACCGCGCGCCTTGAGCGCTGCAACCAGGCACGAACCAATAAATCCGGCGCCGCCGGTGACGATCATCATGGAACCTGTATAAGACGCCGCAACGCAACCTCCAAGCCACACCGGAAGGAGAAAAACGCGGCATCGGCATCCCGATCGGACCGTGCCGCGTTGCAGCCGGAAGATGTGAGAGTCAGTCTGGGCAGCACACGCCCCTCTGGCCGCACGGGGGCATCATCACCGCCCGGAACACAGACCGGGCGACAGGACAGCAAGGATAGCACCATGGCAGACCGGCCCCGTTTTTTCGATGATCTTGCAGGTGTCGCCGGAGGCGCCTTTTCGGCTCTGACAGGGCTGCGCGAGGAAATCCACGCGATGGTCCGCGCCCGTATCGACGAGGCCCTTTCGTCGCTCGATCTAGTGCGCCGTGACGAGCTGGACGTTGCGCGCGAACTCGCCACCCGCGCACGCATGGCACAGGAAGATGCCGATATACGCATCGCCCGCATGGAAGAGCGTCTGGCCGATCTGGAAAAGGCCGTAACCGCCCCCACACCCCACGCCTGACAAACGCGTATGCCAGCATCCTTGCAACGGAGGCCGGGCATACGTAACGTGACCTGATATGACGATTCGCAGGACCTGATTTTGCGGATTTTCATATCGTTGCAGACATCCTGATGCGCGTCGCGTCGCCTCGTCCCGCGCATCACCGGCCCAGGGAGTCCCGCATGCCTGCTCTATCCATCTCCTCCTCCTCGCATCAGGATACCAACCCGCTCGACGTCATGGAGCAGATCGTCTGCGGCCATGACTGGGCGTTCGACCGTCGCACCGATTCGGAAATGGCGGCCGAGGCACCGGGAAAATGGTGCGATTACGGGCTTTATTTTTCCTGGTCGCGTGAGATCGCTGCCATGAATTTTACCTGCACGTTCGACCTGCGGGCTCCTGCCAATCGACGCAAGGCGCTTTACGAACTCATCGCGCTGGCCAACGAACGCCTCTGGATCGGGCATTTCAGCCTCGATCTCGAAACGGGAACGCCTGTCTTCCGGCATTCCGTCCTGCTGCGTGGTGCCACGAGCCTTGCTGCAGAAAGCATGGAAGACATGATCGATATTGCCATTACGGAATGCGAGCGGTTCTACCCCGCCTTCCAGTTCACGCTCTGGAGCGGCAAATCCCCCGCAGAGGCTCTCGAAGCAGCCATGCTCGACTGTGCAGGTGAAGCATGAGCCTGCCTTCTCTTCTGCTTGTCGGATGCGGTAAAATGGGTGGAGCGTTGTGGCAGGGATGGCTGGAGCGGGGCCTCGCCCCTTCCGTCATTCTGGACAGACGCTGCGAGGCACCCCCTGCACCGCATCGCGTCGTGCGGCGACCGGAGGATATCCCCGCGGATTTCAAGCCGGATATCATCGTTCTGGCGGTCAAACCGGCAGGTATGGAAGAGGCCCTCTCCTCGCTCCATCCGTTCCTTGACGGGACCATTCTCATCTCGATGCTTGCTGCCCGCACGATCGACAGTCTGCGTGCAGCCTGTCACGAGGCCAGCACCAGAATCGTGCGCGCCATGCCCAATACGCCAGCGGCCATTGGCAAGGGCGTGACCGGCGTGTGCAGCCCGGATCTGGACGAGAAAGGGCGCAGTCTCTGCACGGCCCTGCTCTCTGCGGTGGGCGATGTCGCCTGGGTCGGGAATGAAGAACAGCTCGAAGCCCTGACCCCGATTTCAGGCTGCGGCCCCGCTTATGTTTTTCTTCTTGCAGAGCTACTGGAAAAGGAAGCCCTGCGCGTGGGTCTGCCTGCCGAAACAGCGCGGCTCATTGCACGAGGAACGGTATCGGGTGCCGGCGCACTTCTTGAAGCCTCGCCAGAAGAGAGCGAGACCTTGCGCAAGAATGTCACGAGCCCCAATGGCGTGACAGCCAAGGCACTCGAGGTTCTGATGGCTCCCGATGCCTGGCCTGCCGCAATGACCGAGGCAGTCGACAAGGCCATGGCACGCTCGCGTGAAATGGCCTCCTGAGCTTCGGAGCGCGCTCCGGCTCTGCGCCCTGAAACAGGCCAGACACTGCTTCAGGGTATAAAACACCGCCAGAACCCTGCTCTTTTGTCTGTCATTTGATTGTCACCATACGCCCATCGGGTATTATCGCTCTCAGAATGACAGGAACGGGCTTATGACGGATATCGACCGCGAAGAATTTGATCTGGCACTTCTGGATGCAGGCTTCTCCGCCGCTGCAGAAAAGGGCTGGCAGCGCTTCTCGCTTGTCGAGGCTGCACAGCGTGCCGGTCTGCCGATCGATGAGGTAAGGGCGCGCTTTCCGTTCCGCCACAGCCTGCTGTTCCGTCTCGGTCGTCTTGCCGATGAATCGGCCTTCCGTGACGACGGGCTGAGCGGCACGGTACGCGAGCGTGTGTTCGATCTGTTCATGCGCCGCTTCGATGTGTTCCAGCAATATCGCGAAGGCATACGGGCTGTCCTGCAGGCCCTGCCGACCGAACCTGGTCTGGCTGTGCTGCTTGGCGCGGCCACACTCGACACAATGCGCTGGATGGCCGATGTGGCGGGTGTGGACTGCACCGGCCTCGGTGGCAAGATGCGCCTGAACGGCCTTGCAGGGGTCTGGGGCTTTGCCCTTCGCGCCTGGGAAAAAGACGAAAGCGCCGACCTTTCGCAGACAATGGCAGCCCTCGATCAGGCGCTGGACAAGGCAGAGCGCTTTGGCGTGCTCAAACCCTCGCCTGACCGTCTTGCTGAAGAAGCCGGACAGCGCAGCGGCATTGCAGATCACCCGCTCGAACTGGAAACATAAGAGCTTTACGTTCGCGAAGAGGCAGATTAAAAGCCCTTCAACGCGATGGGATGTAGCCAAGCGGTAAGGCAGCGGATTTTGATTCCGCCATTCGGAGGTTCGATCCCTCCCATCCCAGCCAGCGCTTTTTTCAGAAAATCGAATTCTTCACCCTGGCTGTAATCAGCCGCACGAACCCGTTTTCGGCATGTGCGTTTCCTCCGGTCTTCTGCGCTTGCCTCGCAGCCGTTCCAACGCGAAACGCCAGAGCTATCCTGCCTCTATCGGCCTCATCGGATATCGGCTCGACAGGAGCCTTCTGAAGTCTGTGCAGGCGGCTTGCCGGCTGGCGCGCGAAAATCTTACGTGGAAATTTCAGGCTCCAGAAACAGCTCACCATACGAGGTCGCGAGTGAAGGCTGCCAGATAAACAGGGCAAGACGCACGGAAACACGATAAGCAGAAGCGCAGAGCGCTCTGAACTATCGTATCTGGCAAGCATATTATCAGGAAAAGGTACCGGCGGGGCGATGGTGGGCACACAAGGGCTCGAACCTTGGACCCGCTGATTAAGAGTCAGCTGCTCTACCAACTGAGCTATGTGCCCATAGCCCCGCTCCGGTGAGAGGGCTTCTAACAAAGGGCGGAACAGGCAGCAAGAGGAAAAATGCACTATTCCGCATACGAAACCAACTTCAGCTCGACTCTGGTGAAAGCAGACGCATCAGGGCATCGAACTGGTCGAGACTGCGGTAGTCCAGACGAAGCGAGCCCCCCTTGCCATTGAACTCGATCTTGACCTTCAGACCCAGACGCGTTGCCAGATCGCGTTCCAGACGTACCAGCTCATTATCCCTCGGCGGCTTGGCTTCCGCCTGCTCGGCCTTAGGTGTCTGACGGGCCAAGGCTTCGGTCTGACGTACGTTGAGCCCGCGTGCGATCACGATATCTGCGGCAGCACAGGGATCGGGATGCGCCAACAGGGCTCGAGCGTGGCCTGCGCTCAGCAGCCCGTCACGCACTTTCTGGCGGACGGCTTCAGGCAGGTTGAGCAGACGCAGGATGTTGCCGATATGCGGACGGGATTTGCCAACCGCCCCGGCCAGTTCTTCCTGTGTCAGGGCGTAGTCCGTCAGCAGGCGTTGCAGGCCTTCTGCCTCTTCAATCGCGTTGAGGTCTGCACGTTGCAGGTTCTCTACCAGTGCCGCGGCCATGGCATCGGCATCGTCGAGCAGACGCACATGGACAGGGACTTCGTGCAGACCGGCACGCTGCGAGGCACGCCAGCGACGCTCACCCGCGATAATCTGGTAACGCCCTTTCTGCTCCGGATCCGGACGAACGAGAATGGGCTGCAGCACACCACGACTGCGTATCGAATCGGCCAGTTCGTTCAGGCGTCCCTCATCCATGTCCACACGAGGCTGGAAAGGGCCTGGTGCCAGCAGATCGACACCGAGCATGGACGGGTTTGGAGCCGCCTCATGTGCAGGTCCGGGAGTGCGTGGCAGGTCGATGGCCTGATCGCCAAGAAGGGCGGCAAGACCGCGTCCAAGACGGGGAGCCGGTTTCTTGCTCATGACTGAGCCCCTTTCTGGTTGGAAAGCCCCAGACGCTGGGCGATTTCCTGAGCGAGAGCCAGGTAGGCGGCAGCCCCGCTGCTGCGACGATCATACTCCAACACGGAGCAGCCATGGCTCTGTGCCTCGGAAATCTTGATATTGCGCGGACTCAGCGTTTCAAGCACCTGATCGCCGAAGAAGTTGCGTGCATCAGCCGCGACCAGCTCGGACAGGTTGTTGCGCCGGTCGTACATGGTGAGAATGATGCCTGCCACATGCAGATCGGCATTGAAGGCGCGACGCACGCGATCGACCGTACGCACGATCTGACTGATTCCCTCCAGCGCGAAAAATTCGCATTGCAGCGGGATCAGCACCGCATCCGAAGCAACCAGCGCGTTGAGCGTCAGCAGACCGAGGCTCGGCGGGCAGTCGATCAGAATGACGTCGTAGCGCCCTGAAAGAGCCTCCAGCGCCTCGCGTATGCGAAATTCGCGACGATCGCTTCCAATCAGCTCGATCTCTGCGCCAGCCAGATCGGTATTGGCCACGATGATATCGAGATTGGGTGTCTGGGTCGGACGCGGCAGCTTTTCGGGCGGCGCTTCCTGCATCAGGGCGGCATAGCTGCCGATCTGACGGGTGTTGTAATCGACACCCAACCCGGTCGAGGCATTGCCTTGCGGGTCGAGATCGACCAGCAGCACGCGTTGCGTACTTGCCAGCGCCGCTGCCAGATTGATCGCTGTTGTGGTCTTGCCCACACCCCCCTTCTGGTTGGTGACGGCGAGAATACGGGCCTTCTTGCCCGTGTCGTTATTCGACACGTTTGATATCGCTTATCTCGATGATGGCGCCGCCCGAAGCAGCGCGATTGTCCAGAATTCTGTGCTGCATGTGCCAGCACCGTTCGGCTTCGGTCAACTCGTCGGGGAGATTTTTCCCCTTCAAAAACAGCGCCTTCCCTTCAGGCAGAAGAAAAGGCGCGCTCCACTCCAGCAGCTGCGTCAATGAAGCCAGAGCCCTCGCCGTGACATAGGGCGCAGGGGCCAGCTCAGCCTGTTCGATACGCTTTGGCACGACGGTGGCCCTGACGCCGCAAGCACGCGCGGCTTCACGCAGAAAAGCGCATTTGCGCTGATCCGATTCGACCATGACCATTTCGGCATCGCAGGCGATACCGATCATCAGCGCTGGAAATCCACCCCCCGAGCCCAGATCGATCACGCGCGACCCCGGTACGATATAGGGAACGACCCTGAGTGAGTCGGCAATATGACGCTCCCACAGATGGGGCATGTCGCGTGGACTGACCAGATTGATCCGGGCATTCCATTTTTCCAGCAGTGACGCGAAGACCTCAAGCCGGTCGCGTGTTTCACGTGAAACCCCGTTCATGCAACGGCCCTCACATGCGCAAGGAGTGCAATCATGGCCGCAGGCGTGACACCGGGTACGCGCTGAGCTGCGGCAAAATTGGCCGGCCTTGCCAGAGACAGGCGTTCTTTCATTTCGCTGCTCAATCC
>CAJQZM010026191.1:0-10217 GCA_907164665.1 Colias nastes
ATTACTATGAGGCAAATCAAGAATGCCATGTTCTCTGATTTCCATGAAAAGTAAATGAGATGGACAGATTGAGTGACGAGTGCCTACAAAGGTATCTTGCCTTTTGAAGTTTGATTCCTAGTAATATATTTTAATAATTAAATTGAAGTCCACACTTTTGGTCAAGGATGTAGAAGATGATTTACAGTTCAATAAAGAGTCTGTAATTAAATCTAAAGTCTGGCATCGTAACTGAAACAATTGCCTTCGGATACAGTAAGTAATATTTTTCATATAAAAACTAATACTTTATTATGACTCTCCTTTTGGTGCTATGTATAATGTATATTACATCATTTATTTTTTTTAATATTATAGAAAGATTTTTATAAATATAAACACAAAAAGACATAAACTGACAACAAAATATTGAAAAGAAAAATTCTTCAATTTTATTTTTAGCTCTCGATTTTTGTTAAAAACGTAAAATTCCATCGTACCTAAAGTTTTAAATAAATAAAATACTTAATATCTTTTACCAAGTCAATACAAATAAAGTTGGTTATTTGATATTTAATATTAATGGCTCCAAATAACAAGGAGCGGTCCTTATAAAAATATAACGAAGGGTCCTTAATACCACTTGGTAAGTAAGCCGATGGACAAATCAATTGTTGACAAAGAAAGCGATTGCTCGTTTTGAACGGTTCTTATAATAATATTATCTCTTTTTATTTATTTAGTTGGTAAAACTTCTTCGATACGTATGTTTGTTATTACTGAATAAACTATATCAGCGTTGAAAGACTAAGAAATAAATAAATAAATATTTCAGGACAATTTTCACACACGGCACGATCTGATCCCATACTAAGCTTTCGCTAATTGTGTTATGGAAACCAGATGGCTGATAAACATACATATATAATTTTAAATAAATACTTATATAGATAATTAACACCCAGACACAGAGCAAACATCTATGTTCATCGCACAAATATTTGCCCCGGGTGGGAATCGAACCCACGACCTCTGGCTTGGAAGGCAGGGCCACTACCAACCAAGCCAACCGGTCAGTCAACTAATAAACTACTCACTTCTAGGAAAAATAATGTAACATCTGATTTTGTGATTGTTACATTGTATAAAAAAATCTATAAATGTAAAGACGTTTGACTTATCATCGCAATTTCCAAGACATCTCTCAAGGCCAAAATTCTCTTACACTTCAAAGGGAAAACGTAACTCATTAAATCGAGAATCTGTATAAATCCTAACTTTATTTATGGAACATCATCTGAAATGTATTAAATATTTATTACAATTGAAAGACAAGTTTTTGTGAAAGTTATTATCTTTTCTTTGATTCTAACGGTATTTAATATAAGGCGTAGAGTTCTTTGTACCACTTTATCCTACTTATAAACGTGGAAGTTTGTGAAGATGGATGGATGGATGTTTGTTACTCTTTCATGCAAATACTACTGAACCGATTACAATGAAATTTGGTATGTAGGTAGCTGAAGACCCTGAATAAGACTATCCCGGAAATCCCTCAGGAACGGGAACTATGCGGATTTTTCTTTAAAAATGAAAAGAAAAGAAAGAAAGAAAATAAATTTATTGCCAAAAACCACAGCCAAAAACATTACAAAATTTAAAATTTCAAAATGCGGGCGAAGTCGCGGGGAGAAATCTAGTCATTAATATTAATCATCACTACATAGTATAAAACAAAGTTGCTGTCTCTGTCCCTATGTCCCTTATCGTTACGCAACGGATTTTGATGCGGTTTTTTTAATAGATAAAGTGATTCAAGATGGTTTTAGTATATAATTTATTAGGTTTTAGACAAAGCGGGCGAAGCCGCGGGCGGTAAGCTAGTATTATAATGTATCGCTACGGATAAAAGTTTACACGATCACTTTGTGCTATAAAATACATTGTAATTTGTTCCTTTCACAATGCACAAAATAAATATTAAAATGAATTTATTCACAATGACAAAAAACGTACATAATTAATCCGATTAAGCGGCATTAATTAGCGAAATAGCATATTATTACAGGGTAAAATAACAAAGCTTTAAACATCGCTTAATGAGTTCAATTATTTGATGAAAGTGCGCATATTTCAATTTTAAGGTATATCATTAAGGGAAAGCTTATAATGGTATTAAAATATATTTTTCTTAGTAATTTAAAACCTTTGATATACACAAAATTAATAAGCATCGGTGTGGTTTACCAAAGCATAACAGAAAAAAAAGGCTTTCGTTATAATAATCTACTAGCCTTCCACCCGCGGCTTCGCCCGCGGTTTCAAAGAAAAGCCCGCATAGTTCCCGTTCCCGTGAGATTTCCGGGATAAAACCTATTCTATGTGTTAATCTAAGTTACCCTCTATATGTGTGTTAAATTTCATTGTAATCGGTTCAGTAGTATTTGCGTGAAAGAGTAACAAACATACATATACACATACATCCATCCTCACAAACTTTCGCATTTATAATATAAGTATGGATTAGCATAGACATTGATTCTGTTCTAGTCTTCAATAACAGCAAGTTGGTACATATAAAAAGTAAAGAATTGAGTGTTGAATTGTGAATCGCACGAGAGTACAAGATACAAATATATACATTTTACGTAACGTGTTGTCGCACAGACTCGACAGTGATAACTTACAGTGCACTGCAATACAGTTATGGGTGATTTATACATGCTTTATGTACTGTTTGCCACGTTTTTGTTGTTACATCTTCATTAAATTGACTGCAGTAGTATTGAGTTGATTCGTATCTAACATAGTGCGATTTAAAATTTTGTTCATGTAATCTTTGAGAAATTTTATAACTAGCTGGGCCCCGCGGATTTACCCGCATTGCTCCGCTCCCGTTGGTCTTAGTGTGATGATATATAGCTTATAATCTTCCTCGATAAATGAGCTATCTAACACCGAAAGAATTTTTGGACCAAATTGGACCAGTAGTTCCTGAGATTAGCGCGTTCAAACAATCAAACAAACTCTTCAGCTTTATAATATTAGTATAGATAACAATGACGTGCCAGTTAAGCTTCCTAGTTCGTACTAAATGTTAATGTGTGTATGCTTAAATGTCTGTCTGGTTTCTCAAAATATCTGAAAAGGTGACTCTAGTAGACCATAGCCATAATTGTAAAGACCTGGGTCAAAAACACGCGAGAAAAGCCGCAAGCTGATCTTAGTATACAATATAAAATATTTCTAACCTATATCTAGTTTTTGTACAGTATAACAATGAGAGTTATAAAAAAATCTAGGTGAATAAATGAAGTGTAACGCTTGAGGGTCGGAGTTCAATTTATGGGTCAACAATTTCTATTGAGTTCCATATGAAAATATTCAATTCTAGCCGGGATTTTTGCGTGATATAATACATGATTTGTATTTTGTTTATTCTCAACACCAAACCAAACTCAGTAGAGTTTGATTGAATTAATTGCACTTCGAGTGTGATTTTATACCAATTAATCTAAGCCTACGTTATATTATTTTGTAAATTTATGAGCAGCTATTATATATATTTTTCTTAAAAACATTAGAGATTATGTACTCAAAGTAAAGATGGGACATAATATCATTGCGCCACCTCTATAACTAACTAGAAATATAAAGTAATAAAATGAACAAGCCGTGTAATAAGTACATCGAAATAATCTTATTAAAGGGAAGAAGTACGAGTACATTCACTCGATCCTTATATCCAGCAAAGTGAAAGGGTTTCGTCTGCACGCTATGTGCCGAAGCCACATAATTCCCTCTAACGAAATTATAAAAATTAATCCTTTTTACAAGATGAAATATAAAATATTAGCTTTTTGGTTGGTTTAATGAAATTGTATTTCAATCTCTCGAAAATATTATATGAGTTCCATAATTGTTATGCATTTATTCGTCTTTGTTTTGGTTCTCAGATAGTAAAATTGGATTTAAACTATTCTTTTTATTGGTTATATTTTGTTTGAAGGTACATATAAGCCACTATATATTTTATAACATTTTAGTCTCATATTTTATATATTAAATAACATTTAAAATTAATTTTCCATTTAATTTAAAATACATGTTTGCTACAATATTATATATAGAGTAATTCCTATAATGGTTCAAATTAAATAATATACAACACATTATATTTTTATTTAAGTTATATTTATCAACGTTGCATTGTAGAAGCTTATGTAATAGATCATGAAGAAAATAAAAGTAGTATACGAGCGTAGCATGCAGTCATTCATGCAGTACATTGTTTTATTACAATTGCAGTTATAAAACCGAGCTTGTAATTACGTTGTTGTATTTCCTATCGTATATCTTTACCATAAACGCTACTGGAACTTTCTTCAAGACAGCTTAAGGGTAAAGAGACCGAGTGAAGGCCCCTCGACGTATTTATATAGCCTTAAGAAATAGACGTCAAAACCTCTGCGGCCGCGGCGGCGCACAGTTTTTTTGAATAGACTTCGTTTTTCCGATGTTAGTCTCTTGCAATTAAAATTTTTGTTTATGTGACGATGTTTTAATGATGTTTCTTGGAAATAGGTCTGCACTGAAATATAAAGGGGACTTTTTACAAGTCTCAAATAAATTCCTGATTTAGTTAATTGAATTATGATTGCTGCATCACTATAGTTATCTCTTTCAAAGGCTTTATAATATCTAACAGGTTTTATGGTGAAATCTAGACCATGGAACGGCGGTTATTATTCATTTTTTTGTAAGTCTATTACTGATTGTATGAAGTTTAATGACGCCTTTTCGTTGGCATAATATGAAAAGCAATAGTTAGTGGTTTTATTTGAAGGCTTATACTTTATTGTATAAGTCGACAAAATAGTTTGTGTTTCAAATAATTTTTCAATGGTTAAAATAGATCAAAGTATGTTGAAATTCTGTGTCGTTTACGATAGAACCATCGCCATTTAAAAATATGCGCAATAATTAAAATTTCCTGGTATAATACATACTTAAGGAATGTTTTACGGTACTCTTATATTATTTACATTATCTTTGTAAGTAAACAATTTATTGTTCCAAAAATTGCTTGGAATTTACAAAAGTTATAACAAAAACATTCCCATAACAAGAACTATGTCGGGAAAAGCCGATTTTACTAAATGTGAAACACAAATGGTCGGTCCTAGATATCTGTTATTTAAAATTTCCATGAAAACTGATTTTGTTCTTTCACGAAAAGTATTATACGAGTGTTTTCAGGAAATTTCAATTAAGAGTCCGTATCGATTTTAGAGTGATTTTGACTTGTTTCTGTAATTCTTTAGAAGCTCGTTTAACAAAACTAAATTAGTAACAACGTGTGATGATATCTTAAATTAAAGATTCATTCAATATCTAAAATATGTTCGAGACAATTTATTGATATTCATTGTCCAGTTTGCTTAATAGCCAATAACCTGAGGCGTGTTTCAATTTTTTCCATGCGGGACGTTCGTGTCTTTGTATTTTACACGGAATTTAATAGAAGAAGTTTTCTTATAAAATATACAACAGTAAAGACACTGAGACATCCTAAAATATGTTCGAGGCAATTTAAGTACTTTTATTGAAAAATTCAAAGAAAATCTAAGTTAAAATAGCCTTACTTTGATGAAATTTTATGCGTATATGGCGTCGAATTTCTAGTTCTTACAACAGAGTTAAAAAAAAATAAAAAATACACACTAAATGATAGGTTAATGCTTAAAAATTTGCAATAAAAAAAATACATATTATATGTTTTATGAAAGAAATGGAATAATTTAAAGTTCTCTAGAATTTTCGATTATATACGGGAGCGCAAACGTTGTTACGGCAGATCTATATAATCGAATATTCTAGAGAATTTTAAATTATACCATTACTTTCATAAAACATAGTAGTTAGTTTTTTTAAACGAGCTCCTAAAGAATTAAAGAAACAAGTCAAGATCACTCTTAAAATCGATACGGCCCCTTAAGCACTTAAAGGATAAGAGGAATAGGAACTTTTTGCTAATTCAGATTGATTCTTGTTGGTATATTAGGTAGATATAGTATACCTACTATACCTTGTATATACATATACTTACTATGTCAAATCATATAAAATTTTATAATAACAGTAAGCTGAATAATTTAGTGATTTTTGACACTCTCTGTGACATTTAAATTCAAACATTTTTATCGTTTTTAGTATAACACGAAGCGGTAGAATATAGACATATAAATATGCAGAAATCTCTGTTTAAGAGATATCAACATTACTTTTATATTAAATTATACCTATCTATAAACAATTTTCGTTTCAATTTTCGTATAAATATGTACTTTCAATTTTATCAGTACGTGAAATAAATATTATAAACGATTTTTATCATACATCACTGAAGCCTTGCTCCAAATTAGTGATTTCTCTTTTAATATTTCGTAGTTATTATTGGAATTTTAATTAATCGTACCTATTGATCAACGTACCTACCGTTGTCATATTCTTGTTGAATATTAATTTTATCCCCAATCAGCACATGGAAATTTAATTGACTTCAATATACTAATGAAGCTTTATTACCTTACTTGCTTTTCGCCCGTGGCTTCGCTCCTGTAGTGAAAGGAAAAACCAGCACATTTCCCGTTCACGTGGAATTTCAAGAATAAAACCTTATTCTATGTCATTTCTCAGATTACAAACTAAGTAATTTTTTTTCAAATTTCACCGTAATCGGTTCACCGGTTTAGGCGTGAAGAAGAGACAGTCAGACAGACATATAGAGTAACATTCAGATTTATAACATTATATACCTATAATAGAGATATGTTTGAATTTCTGTAATGTCACGGACAAGAAAATATGTATAGTTCTTGGAAGGGTATGTATAGAAATTATATTAG
This sequence comes from Colias nastes, assembly GCA_907164665.1. Classification (NCBI taxonomy): domain Eukaryota; kingdom Metazoa; phylum Arthropoda; class Insecta; order Lepidoptera; family Pieridae; genus Colias; species Colias nastes. The sequence continues at coordinate 6,888 of CAJQZM010026191.1, forward strand.
TTTAATCAGGTCCATGAAGCTATTACATAACAGCAGTAAATTGTCTATGTAGAGTCTTATGTATATTATGATGAAACCGCTCGGGCAACGAGTATTTGATTAAATTTGAATTTTATTCTCTGGGCGCACTTTATAGTCTCTCAAGTACATAAAATATTACTTATGTAGAGCATATCAGAAAGTTTAATATGTAGGTGGCATATGAATCATTATAAATAGTACTTTCTATACCAATTTATTAAGTTATTTAATGTTGTTATTGTCAATGTTCATCATATTATTTTCTATTCGATATTTATTTTTCATAAATTATTTACGCGTCCTCATTCCATTAAGTCTATTATGTAAATTAAAGGACTGTCATCTTAAACATCATAAAAATAAAAGCACTAAACAAAACGAAGATCTAACCGAAAGCTAAGCTACGGGTGGAATTTTAAAATCTCCATTTCAAAATATTCTCTCAAAAAGTTATACTCTGTGAAAGTACTTAATTTGATAAAATATCAAGTTTCATCCAATTTCAACCTAACTTGCTTCCAGTTATAGTTATACACTTAATATTTTCACTTTCAAGGAAAAAATGGTCATGAATAATGTACGAAGGAAGCCGAAAGAAACTCTCGACAAACAACATTACAATTAAATTTCTATCAAAGCTGTTTACCTATTCAGCGACCGCCTTTGAAGAATACAAAATAATGAATTAATAAAAATACATTTAAACAGTTCGACCTGCTTTCAAGTTTGCGCAGTGTTGATTTGGAAAACAGCGTAAAAAAAAAGTATTGATACCTACATAATATTCAATATTTATATAGTATATGTTTGTATCAATATCCGTTTAAAATCAAATTTATGAGTATCCATCGCTACTCTCATGAATCTGTTATGTACCTACTAGAAGGATATAAAAAAGAAACTACATTATTTTTATTACGATAAATCTTAACCCGAAACCATTAGGGATTTTCTATCTACGTTTATTTTTTTCGACCAAGTACCAACATTTCGTGTTTTCAAACGTGATTTCTATGTTATAAAACAAGACTTCCTTATGTATAAAAGTATTGAGTAGGTACCCTCTTAGCAGTTATTTTTATACTTATATAAATATAGTTCAATAAAGAAATGAATTGAATCAAACTGAAATTACACAAGTCAAATAAACTCACTTGCTCGTATAATATACTAGTGGTCCGCCCCGGCTTCGCCCGTGGTACATATTTCGCAATAAAAGGTAGCCTATGTCCTTTCTCGGGTATCAAAATATCTCCATACCAAATTTCATGCAAATTGTTTCAGTAGTTTAGGCGTGATTGAGTAACAGACAGACAGACAGAGTTACTTTCGCATTTATAATATTAGTATGGATAGAGTATACGAATCGAAAATTATTATTTAATCCCAACGATTCTAATCAGGATAAAAAGATAAACTGATGAAATAAATATTTTTGTACACTTAACAAGGATGGTTATCCTTGCTACGTGTACGTTTGAATTAAGTCTGTCCGTTTCAAGTGGGTCAAAATTGAGTTTTAAGTAGTAAATTATACACATTAAACTTACTAACATACTAGCTAATAAAAGTTTCTTAATACAGGGTACATATCCTAGTTTTTATCTGCAATAAAGCAGTTGTTTTGTCCTTAAATTGTTGCATTCAAAAAGTAGCTCAATAGAAATGCGATTGCAGTGCTAGATATTATAAAGCTGTTAAGTTGCGAATTCGTACCGTGACCACACACGGGTGGCTAACCACATTCCACTGAGAATGCTTGAATTAATTCCTCTAACGTGTTTGCTGAGTTTCTATAGATTTGTAAGAACAGATTGCGGACTTTAAGCGTATCGATTTGTACTGAGAGATGGTCTTACGTTTATCTTAATTACATTTGTGTATCATTAAGATTTCGTAATTGGTGATGAAGTTTACGAATAACATACCTACGATACTATAGTCCTTTCCACCTAAGATGATTTCTGTGACACATCGATTTTTGACACGTGTAGAGATGTCTTTACTGAAATCGTATCAATTGTTTCCGATAATCGATAATATTTTATATGGAAATGAAATCGATTTGAATAAAGTACCAAAATTAGTTTTTTCGGCATTTCGCCAACAATTAACTAAGGAAACTTAGCAAACAACAGCAACAAAAAGTCAACAATAACAATTAGTAACAATAACAGAATACCACGTAAAGTATCAATATAAAAATGCAACTTGTATACAAGGCTGACGCACTCGTACAGACGATTGACTCGATTGACAAACGATCACAAGATGGGCGCCGATTATATGATTTTCCAACTCTATGATTTTTCAACGATCCATTTCATGTTCACGAATTGCGTAGGTATTATATTTTTGTGTTATTTTATTTTATTTTTCATTATATTAAACTAAACAATACTGTTTTTGATTTATAAGCTTAAGATGTTTCATTTTTATATTTTTGGTAATAATGCCGCCATAAAATAAAAATATTATGCACTAAAATTATTTTGGCGTTTTAAACATAAAATACGTAATTCGGAACACGATGAAGTGTCACAGGAATCATCATACGTGAAAAGGACTATAGTAGTAATCCCACATAGGTAATATACATTTGCACTTAAACATTTCATTGCATTTATTGCATTAATAAAAATAGAGTACCTACTTCCACGAGTTTAATACTATTTTAAAGTTGGAAAACGTTTTTCATTCCAGCTACAAATGACTACGTAATACCTACCATATTCATTACTAGCTGCGCTCTGCGGTTTCACCCGCGTGGCTCCGCTCCTGTTGGTCTTAGCGTGATGATATATAGCCTATAGCCTTCCTCGATGAATGGGCTATCTAACACCGAAAGAATTTTTCAAATCGGACCAGAAGTTCCTGAGATTAGCGCCTTCAAACAAACAAACAAACTCTTCAGCTTTATAACATTAGTATAGATTGAAGTAACAGTAGCTTTTCTTTAATTCAAACAATAATTTCGTTAAGATAAAGACAAAAATATAAGATAGGCATCTATCGAGCGTTAAATGCGAATTGGTACAGTCCAATAAAAATATCCATTGTGTTTCCATTCGCAAATCTGCGGAAGGGAAAAATAAAAACAATGGAAATCAAATATTTATCGCCTTGAAGGATAGACTCGTTATGTTGTAAGGATTATTTGCAAGAGGATTGGTAATTTGATACGAATTTATAGAATTTGTTGAGTTACGATTTTGAAGCTATTTTTAAACTTGTATTTCTTTATTGTTTCGTATATTGTAATTGGAATCAATTTTAACGTATTCGGTTATAGCTTGAAGCTTAAAATGA
>CAJQZM010026194.1:0-13719 GCA_907164665.1 Colias nastes
TTTTAGCTGAGAGGAAATGAATGAATGTATTTTTTTTTCCTACGTGCATGGGAGGCTACAACCGCTCACCCCCCCAACCGAGCGCCAGCTGACGTTCACGAGGCTTTATAATACTATACTCTGATGCGTCTGACGAATTATCTCTTGAGAGGAAATAATTAACCAAATTTGCACCTGGCTCCCTAACCATTCCCGATTTTATAAATTTTATGCTAGACTCTAGAGTCTATAAAAAACATATTCAATGTTAAGATACTCCATGTTCGATATTCGTAAACGAGATTTTTGTTTTATTACCGTGGATTTGTGTTCTGTGGGTGAAGTCGTAAACAAGAACCCCTTAATTCAGTGGCTCTACTGTTTTCTATGTGCAAATTTTACAGCCTGTCCTAATGATATTCGACTGAATGGCGCTTCCTTATAATACGATATACGAGTAGGTAGCCACAGTTGTGGTTCAGTCAATGTTATTCTTATTTTTTATTTGGTAGTTTTTAAATAAATCATTTTCACAATGTTTATTTTTATAATTTTCATCTTATATTCATATTATGGCGCCACCTATGTGTATTGAATGGTATTCGCTCAACTCTAACGGCATTGCAAAAGTTAAATGAATACTGCGCTGTATATGGATCAAACAAAATATCTATGGTAATATTAATTGCTGAGCTCCCTTCCTTGCAATTGCACAAACATACATTACGCTGTGAGCACAAAGTCGAGGTTAATTAATTATTCATGTTTAATTTCAAGGAATCTTAGGCGAACGTTGTTTGGCACGTTTTCAAAGTGTAGCTTAACTTAAAGAAGCAGTATTGTAAAAACGAATGCATTTTGAATGGTCATTCTCTTAAGCTATATCGTAAAATTCGATTGCCGTGTTTTGGCAACAAATTTGAATTTATATCGTCATAAATTTTTCTGTTGTGTACCGCATGTTGGCGCGAAATCTGCGGGTGGTGAAATATTGCTTACGTTGCATCACCAGCGCTGAGGACTTAGACCATGCGGGTTTTGTAAAATATGTACAAGCGGTTTTAAGGGTCGAGAATTCGCACTGTACATTATAAGGACATAACATGTGATAATTCATGCAAGCAGGAAATACATGACATTCCACATTCAAAAACGTATGTGAATGTCATAAAGGTTTGCAAATTGCATATGTAAGTCGATTATTAGCTTTCCGCCCGCAGCACCGCTAAAGCACATTTCACGCTGTCGCGCGACATCTATTTTTAATAAAAATTCTTCTACAATGAAAGGAATTGAACCCTTTCAAGTTTGGTTTTCGAATTACTTAAAATATTGAAGGCCCCCCTCGAAGGACCAAATTCATCGAAATTAATTCAAGTCTGAAATAAATGAAGTGAAAATTAAAATATGATATTTTATTAGACTTATAATAATTGATGACGATTTAACATAAATTCCGTTCGCATCTGCATTTCATGGAAATGTGTGGAATGTGGAATAATGAATATAAGTACGTTAATATTCATGTACATTTTTCTATAAAGATCAAGTACTTGACGGATTCAAACAAACTTAAATATTTGAAGATAAAATAAAATCAACTGAAAAAATATTACCACATCCGATTCTGCTTGTACGTTGTTTACACGGGCTTGTTAAGACGACGAATAAACGTGATCTTCCATATGATATTTTAACGAAAAACTGTTCAAAGATAATAAAAAGCATTCAGACAGTTTTTACATTGTATACTTAACTGTATCCCTGTGCGGCGGTATATTATGTTAACAAAGACCACTTCAGACCTAATAATATCGATTGTAAACTATGTATGTATATTTCGGAAATTAACACAACCGTTCAATATTGATATTCGAAACTTGCTAACAGTCAACTGAAATTTCGTATTACAAAGCCAATCATTAAACTACGCCCAATATTTCAACACGATTGACTTATTGAAAAGCAGGATCTAACACGGTTAGAATACATTATAGGTATTATTCTGACCTCGCTACTGAGTACATAACTTTTGGTCCCACGACAATCGCTCTCGTGACCTACGAACAAATATTAGGACGAAACTTCAAGTGCACCACTCTCCTGTGTTTTCTTAACGAGGTAGTTTGTTTGGTTTGGGGAATACTACATTTAGGTGTGGTTCCCCACATTTAATTTACTTCTTGTCTCTTTATGACAGGGAAAGTTACGAGTAAAAGCGATCATTGATTCATTCACTAGACACAGGCCGCCCATAGTTAATTTGCTTGGTTTTTTAGGATCTTTTTCTTTTTTATTTCGTCTGCAGAGAAAGCTGGAAATTCAAAACTTGCCTGGTGGTAAGCGCTAGAAAATTTATCGAAGGCTTAAGCTTAATCATAATATATAAACTCTAGGGATGGGCCGAAGTTCGTTTCACATTCGGTTTAACCGAAATTCGGCACATTAAACCGAATTTCGTCATTCGGCCGAAATTCGGTTCATAATACCGAACTTCGGCCGAAATTCGTTACATCATCGTCATAGTAGTAGGTGGACCAGCATACATACATATCACGCCGATATCCCTTGCGAGAGAGAATGAGCATCGATAATAATAATGTTCAATTAAAATAATTTATTTAATTATAGGTTTAGTTAGGTGAAATGTATTATGAAGTCACAAACTTTATTATTTCTTGAGTATTCAAAGTCAATGGAATTATATTATTTTAATGAAATAAAACGCAGAATTAGGTATGAAAAGGAAATAATTATTTATTTTTAATCATACATAATGTTAGGTAATCATAACATGAATGACTCATTGAATGAAAGGCGGGAAGATCTGCCGAACTTCGGCCGAACTTCGGCCGAATTTCGAATTCGGCGTTGTCATGTACCGAATGTTCGGCCGAAGTTCGAATTCGGTTCAATCCACATTCGGCCCATCACTAATAAACTCTTATAAAAATGGGATACATAATTGAAATGTCTGTTTATATTCACTTGAGAAATCTTAACAAGAATATTTTCGTTGCTAAAAGATTACAGAAATAGAACATTGTTAAGCTCGAAAGGCCAAGGTTGCGAGTCAAAGGACCGGAAGATTCTAATAAAGCTAAATTATACAAATGAATATAAGTATATTGATTAAATGTAAATTTTGTAGTGTAGGTATATTACCTACAATTTTATCGCAATGGAAACCTTGCCAAGACATTTGCCTTAAAAAGTCATACTCCAATCTGAAAGACCCTACTTAAATAGAATATAAACTGTATACTACTGTTACTGCGATTTCTACTACAAAGATTGTCTGTGACCCCAATATACATAAATAGAATGATTTTATATGACCAAATCAAGGAAAAATTACAAGTCATTCTAAAAAGTCAGGAAGCAAAGTACAGTAATCCAAAATTAATAATGCACATACAGATCTTCGCATAATGTCGTATTTCCGTATACACCCGAATCATTGAATCGTAAGAGCCCTAAACAATGCACTTGCAGTTTACACCCTGTTCAAAAGAAATAGAAGTCAATTTGCGGTCATATACAATCAAAAACAATTCGGGCGGTAGGTGACGCTAGCCTGTCAGTATAAAATCCGTCAGTCGTCTTTATATATTGGTGGTGACTGCACGTGTTCTCTCTGAGTTGAATTATATAGAGCTGCTATTACATACCTTTCTTGGTTTTGTTTTTAAAGGTGAATTTTTCGATGAAATGATTATTTACACAGGTGATAGCAGTAGGGAAATTGAAAATGAAGAAGAGCATAATGGAAGTTCCGATGTATCTACAATGTCAGAAATAAAGAAAATCCCTTATTCTGATTGTTTTATTTTAATTTTTTTGTAATTTTCATAATATTGTGGAATGATCAGTACTGTAAATACTTTTGAACTGAGATTTTAATGATTAGATTTCTACAATATATAAACCTGTGTTTGAAAACCATATTTTATACAATATAAACCTTGTGTTATTTTAACCGTATTTTCTTCCATTACACCATTCTTCTATACACTTTAAAAGTACTACAAAATTTTCCAATTCGATAGAATATCAAAGTGTTAAATTAAATTAAAGTGTAGTGTAAATTTCATATATTTATAAGTAAAATGGAAGTACATTATTTTGTAAAATGGAGCTACATCTGCCAACAAACTGTTTTACAGTTTGGCAGAGTACTATGTTATTATGTATACGTGTCTTTTGTTCTGAAATGAAAAATAAATAAATAAAATAAATAAATAAATTATATCAATCCAACAAAGATATATTTGCAATCACGGGTTTATCCTCGCTATTTACATACAAGATATTATCGAAATAAAATCGTTACTTACAAATCAATATTAATCTCTTTTAGCACAAAACACATAATTTTACTAAATTATGCATGAAGAAAATGCATTTAACCACTCTATATACATATCGTCTTCGGAAGCTCCGGGAATATGACAGTTGCCGAACAGTGACGAAGATTTCTATGCGCATTATTACTTTTGTAGTACTGTAATCGTATATTATATTCTTGACAGCAATATTTGCACAAAAAACGTTCTTTTACGCGCACGGCATTGCAATAAAGTCCTTTATATCAAATGGTCTTTATACATTATATAATATATACCTCACTTTATATTACGAAACGGTTTAAAAACCTCACATTGTTACATTCAGCATTCCTCACGTTTGAAATATAAAATACAATACAGAACCTACTTTTTAGGGGCTTCGAAATACAAATCCGTAATTGGTTATAAAAATATTAACAAGCAAAAAAGGATTGTAAAAAGCGTTTTCCGTTTAGGGATTTGGACAAATTAATTAAATGAACTTTTTGCAGGTTATCGCGAATGTTCGGAACACAAAGTTAGCGACAGCGCCGTGGGAATATCCAGTATAATCATTCTTCTTTTAATGATAGTTAGTCGTCCATTACCTTTTTGCTCATTTTATATTCTCTCTTTCTCTTTGTAATCAATCTTATAAATTCAATTGTGTTCAGATTTATAAATTTAAGATGTTCGGTGATTACATGTGCATTGAAAATGTGTTTTGCAATCATGCTGTGTGGATATTTATTTTTTTTTCCATTATGAGAATTGTAGTATATCTAATACAATACATTAAAATCTCTATAGAGAACAGTACTGATTTAAAACTATTTTTGTTGGCATGTATGAATGTCTTCCAGTTGTATCAGATATTTAAAAAAATGTTAATGTAATAAAAAAAAATAGAAAGGAATGAATAAAAATGTACCTAAGATAAAATGATTATAAATAAAGAAATAAGCATTTTATTAACCGGTTTATCCGGGGAGTTTTTCTTTTAATCCTAATGTTCCTAATCCTTATGAAATATGAGAATAAAAAGTAGCATGTTACTCCTTATTACATCGGCTATCTCTCAGTGAAAGTTCCGACAAAATCAGAACAGACAGACAATCTGACAAAAATTGTAAAAATTACTATTTTGTGTATTACCATGTGCATTTAGTAAATATTTTAATATTAAAAACAGATTCTCTAATTTTATTACTGGTAGATAGATTGATACTTCTTTGCAGAAGTAGTAGTTCTTGCGAACAGAGTGAAAAATGTTTATTTTTGACTGGGTTTTTCACACTACCTAGCACGTACACACAATAATAATACAATGTTGACTTATTATTCATACAGAGTACAATGAATAGCTTTATTTTATGAAAAATAAAGGATCAACGTGGCTCCAATGAGTAGATGCTTTAATACCTTTATTCCCACGTTACAGTTTTTATATTTTCATAAACTTCTTGTGTATTAAGGAATTTACTCATTCATTGACCTGGTGAATAAAGTTTGGTGAAACTTGTAATTTACATTGATAGGTAGGTGAGATTTTAGAAGTGTATAGAGGTAATTTAGATGTTTTTAGCCTAGCAGGCTGAAAACAATAAAAAACTAATAGTATCGCTTCAAACGCTAAACGCTTCAAACGAAATGAAGCGATGTGATTGGTTTTTACAAACACATTCCTCGCTAAACATCCTCGCACATTATTGGTGTAAAAGCACCCTTACGAGCGGGTGGGTCGCCTGATGGAAAGTGACGAAAACGACTCCGTGAATGTGTTGCCATCTTTAGAGATATGAATATGCCTTCTTGAAAGTGTCGTCGAAGTTGCCTGGGAAAACCGAAGATGATAAATCACGCAAGATTTATAAAGTTCACGGAAAAGTGTTTGGTTGACATAGTTTCCACAAAGTTGTTCTCAGTAAAAGTTAGGTGAAAAATTTTTAAGTTTTATTTTTAGATAGGATTTATTCCCGATACAATTAAATTATGCTTAAACAAGTAAATTTGTGAAAGTTTATATCCTGCTTAATAGTTCTTATTAAAATCATAACCAAATAACAACAAAGCTCTTTGTATTGTTAAATATGTAATTGAAATTGAATTAATCCTACCATTCATGCCACTGAAATTCGTTGAATATTCGGTGAATATTCTCAACTGGTTCCTTACTTTCTATAAAATACAGGGGATCAAAAAAAAAGCAACTAATTTATTTTAAAAATGTTTGCAAGGCCAAACATTATGTAATATTTTACCTTCATTATTTGCTATAATTTTATGAAAAGCATGAAGTTCTTATCAAATTCCATAATTTTCATATAAGCGTGAAAATTGCTGGGTACAGGTTCTATTATATTTTAAACTAGGTCTCCGCCCGTGGCTTCGCCCACGTTGTCAAAAATTTAACTTATAATGTACCTTCCTCATGAATCACTTAACTCTATCTATTAAAAATAAACTCTTCAAAACCGTTGTGTAGTTTTGAAGATTTAAGCATAAATAGAGATGGCGACAGCGACTTCGTTTTATCTTAATATGTAATGAAGTAATAGTATGTATTTCCCTTTGTTTTACTATGTAGTTAAGAAGTGTAGTATTTCAAGGATATTTAAATTACAAATGACAATACTGCAATTTAAGATTGCATTGCAATGCCATGTTTTCAGTGCTTACTACATTTAAATCATCTTATATATAAAAATGAATCGCAAAATGTGTTGGTAAGCGCATAACTCGAGAACGGCTGAACCGATTTCGATAATTCTTTTTTTATTATATTCCTTGAAGTACGAGGATGGTTCTTATGTAGAGAAAACGTAAACATGTACCACGGGCGAAGCCGGGGCGGACCGCTATTTCTAAATATATACGACAACATAATATGATAATACATAATACAAAATATTATTCATGTCCTATTGTGTGTTGCTTAAGGTTGCTACAAAAAAGAAATACTTTAAAAGAAATAGCGATATGCAAAAGATATAATAATATGTCTGTAAATTGACATTTAAAAATATCTGGAATGTTGGGAATTATTGATTTTAGTATAAATACTTGCTTCATTCTCAAACGTTTCTTAAATATCACTCAACATAACATTTGCATAATATGTCATTTAATTTAAAATAACTATCTTGTTAGATATTATTAGAATTGATAGTAGGTACCTATGGGTCTAGAGCGAATGGACCCTTTAATTAAGTCAATGAAAAGGGCTGTCCTTTTCTCATGAAGGGACAGAACATTAGAATAGTTATCTTTTTGTTCGCATCTAAATTTATAGGCAACCTCGATTACTATTCTAGTAATATTTGTCATAATTTAAATGCATTTTAAGTATACACTGTAAATTATTATCTATACTAATCTATGGGTATAGTACTCTCAATAAGTTTTTATACATTCGTCATTTTACCTAACGAAAAGCTAAACTGTTAACAATTTATGTAATAAGAATTTTATGCTGAACGATGGAATTTCCCTTAGTTATTTACAAGAAGTAATATAAAATAAGTAGTAATAAGTATAAAATTATTTTTTAATATACTCGTATGTCATAATGCATATTATATCTTTGTTTCAAACCGGAATGAGACAATTTGATATTTAGTTTTATAGCATTCGATATTTTCCTCCGCTTGGTGATCGAATTTTTTATATGTATATGATATGGGTGTGAGTCAAGTTTAATCTTTAAATCTGAAGTTTGTTTTAATGAAATTTTAATTTAGAGTAGTTACAACTATAGGTTTTGTATCTACTACCATTGGTACATACACGTAATTCAATATTTTTATCTAGATAAAATTTACACTGAAAAGAAGCGACTTGAAACAATGGATACCAACAACCAGCTCTTTAGCCATAATATTTATAAAGGTTCGTCATAATGTATAAGTAACTGTACCTAGTTGTTTACAATCAATTTATGTCCAGCAAGTAATAAATCATTTTTAATTTTATGGTTATTATGTTTCACATTGTCTGTAATACTGTGGGCGATTAGCATTTCTGTAAAAGTATAAGTAATATAAAATATAGTTTTAATTGCTCCAACGTTTATAAATAAGACTGATAACGGCAATCGGTACATTTGTGTATTTTTTCTTAAGCGAACTAGTTGCCATGGTTCGTATAATCTGTTTGTTTTTGCTCATCGCTGCAGCTATGGCATCTGCAGCACCAAACGGTAAACCACATTACGATTTAGACGATGCCCCGGAACTTTTCGAGAAATTCATAAGGGAGCACCACAGAGTCTATAAAGATGATGCAGACCGTGCAGAACATTATAAAGCATTCTTGAAGACCCTCAATGTGATAAACGATTCTAATAGCGACCCACAACAAACTGCGACGTTCGACATCAACGAATTTGCTGACTATACTCCGGAAGAAGAAAAACATCTATATGGATTAAAAAACATGGTAAGTAGACTAAACAATAACTTGTATTATAAATAGAATCATATCCTAGTTTAGTCGACAATGTTAAATAGGTAATAAATAATACATAATTAATAAAGACGTGTGAATTACACCCGTAAAAATTGATACGAAATCTATGAATAAAGAACACTTTTACTTATAACGCATAATTATAATACAATACATATTTCTATGAATGAAAACAATCATTAACTAATCTTTCAATTTTTCGGCACCCGAAGATCAAAGGGGCATTATACCGCAACAATAATTGTTGATGTATCAAACAAAATTATAGCAATTGGTTGAGGGAAAATCGTTAAACACCCTTATTTACGATTTCTCAGTTAATATAAAAATATGCATTTTTTAAATATTTTTTCTAGATCTAACTCATATAATATATTACCTACTTAGACTTAGGAAACTATAACTTAGTAGGTACCTTCTGTGTGTAAGCCACAAAGTGAGCAATAGCAAAACACATTAAAATGTATTTATTTATTTACTTACTTTTTCAGAACGACATGGATTGAGGATCAGAAAAACATTAACAGAGAATATAATGCAACAAATTTTCCTGTATTATTAACAATAAAAGCATAATATGTTTATTATAATGTCTTTAATTTATCCTTGATAAGTATTCATTTATTGGTGAATAAGGTAAAATAGTTATATGATCCGATATTATTTAAAATAAGATCTATTTTTTTAAATAAATGCAACTAAGATTACGCGGTATATAAAGGATCACCATAATTTGATTGAAATAATACGTGTCCCTTTACCTAAGTCACGCCAAAATTATTAGTCAAGAGCTAAGGTTGATTAATTATTGCTCTCAGGTAAGACCAATAATTAATTTAATGTTGCGAACACAATACCAAACACAAAGACAATTACAGATTTAGACAGGATTATAGGATAGAGACTTATAGCTCTGTAACGCCTGTCTTTGGCATAGAAGTATTAGGTTACTAGTGCACTTCAAAAAAACAAACCATTTCATCATCACGTCAATGAACAGCGTGAACGTCCTTTTATGAAATGTTACAGGTGAGTCATGCTATAATATTGCAGTATATAAGCTAAGGATAATATTATTCAGTGTTTTGAGTACGTCTTAATTAAGTGAGTGCATACCCATAGATCAAAATACAATGAAGCACACAACCTTTATCATCTTGTTAATAATAGCATGCATGGCATATGGCGTGCCTGCGCCTAAACCGCAGTATAACCTAGACGATGCACCAAAAATCTTCGAAAAGTTCATTCAAGATTATAAGAAAATGTATAAAGACGATGCAGATAGAGCTGAACATTATAAGGCGTTATTAGAAAGCTTAGAAGCGATCAATAAATCGAACAAAGATATTAATTCTGCGACATTCGATTTAAACCAGTACTCGGACTTTACAGAAGCGGAACGGGCATTTATGACAGGAGTATATGATGAAGGTAAAAAAATATTATCGTACTTATTAAATTTCATATTATATTTACGTCAATATACTTACATTTTCATATATGTACTAGCGGTCCGCCCCGGCTTCGCCCGTGGTACATATGAAAAATAGATGTTGGCCGATTCTCAGACTTACCCGATATGCACAGAAAATTTCATGAGAATCGGTCCACCCGTTTCGGAGGAGTATGCAGACTAACATTGTGACACGAGAATTTTATATATAAGATTTAGTGGATATTCCTTTTTATAGATAAGTTAGATTCACGTTCTTTTTTTTATACAATCAAATTGTATTGAAATATTTCTAATGGCGGCTCCTCATTAGTAACGTGAATGCTCGCGCGAATTCACGGCGCCAATTCACGGCATAAGTCGTGTCCTGCACATTCATAGGACGCTCGCAATTGTAGAAACTGTTGACAAAATCACTATGTTACATAATATGGTTCATCTATGGTCACTATAGCACGGTGCCGCGAATGTGGCTTTGTAGCTTAAACAGGCGCGAACGCGCGCGAACAACGCGAACACCGTCATTCAGATTCACGCTTGTTCACGGAGCACTTATGTGGAGCCGCCATCACTTATATAGGTAATTAATAAATGTATTTTCTTTTCTAAAGATATAGTAAAGGTATTTGTTAGCATGACATCTTTAACAATGGTTATAATAGTTAACATTAAATATCTATAACAACATTTTAAAACAAAAAAAAAATTATTTATATATGCGATGTCTTTTGAAAGTAAAAAAAAAATATGGAGTTTTTAGACTCGTATTATAATATAAATAGACTAGTATTTAGGTATTGAACATACACTTTTAAATTTTTTTATACTTATCTAAGCATATCTATGCATATCTGTATGGTTAAATAAACGAGATTTTCGTGTTTTTGTCTACATTTAGTTGATTACATAAATTCATTTGAGAGTTTTGTTATTTGTTTATTTTAAGGGCCGATTTTTCAATCCTTAGTTAAAACTTATTCATCCAATATCGTATTTATTTTATTTATTTTTATAAGGCTTTTGACTGTGTAGAACATACCACTCTATTACGGAAACTAAATTTTTATGGTATTAAAGGTTTATCTCAGGACCTCATAGCTTCATATCTTCAGAACAGGGTACAAACCGTTGTTGTTAATGGAGAGAAATCTCGCGGTGCGCCGATTAACATAGGTGTTCCGCAGGGATCTATCTTAGGACCGTTTTTGTTCTTAGTATATATTAATGACCTACCTTATTATTTGCAGAATATGTGTGAAATAGTACTGTTTGCAGATGATACCTCATTAATATTTAATGTGGATAGACATGACTCAAATGTTGACGAAGTAAACTTTGCTCTTTTACGCATATCCAATTGGTTCACTGCTAATAATTTATTATTAAATGCAAAAAAAACAAATTGTGTAGAATTTATCCTTCCAAATGTAAAAAAGGTGAAAAGGGATATTATTTTAAACGGGGAGGTATTATACCCTGTGGATTCTACTGTTTTTCTTGGTTTGACACTAGATGAGAAGCTACAATGGGGGGCCCATGTTGCCACCACCGCTGCTAAGCTTAGTTCAGCTGCATATGCAGTTCGAAGAATAAGGCATCTCACCGATGAAGACACGGCTAGATTGGTTTATTTTAGCTACTTTCATAGCATTATGTCCTATGGAATTCTGCTATGGGGCAGGGCTGCAGATATAGAAACTATATTTATATTACAGAAAAGAGCCATACGCTATATATATAATTTACGTGCTAGGGACTCACTAAGAGATCTCTTTAAGAATACTGGTATCCTCACTGTACCATCACAGTATATATTTAATAATATTTTATATGTACACAAAAACGCAGACTTACACACAAGAGTAGGAGATAGACACTGTTATGGCACAAGGAACAGAAATAAAATTGAAATGCCATTTTACCGGTTATCTAAAGTTAAAAATTCATTTATGGGCCAAGGTATACTTTTTTACAACAGAATTCCTCATAGTTTTAAAGAGTTTAGTAGTGCTAAATTTAAAAATTATGTAAAAAACGTATTAGTTCAGAGAGCCTATTACAGCATTAAGGAATATATGGAAGATAAAAACCCATGGAGGGTTGTCGCGTAAAAACCACAGGACAGTTCTTTGGCATATTATGATAATATTATATACGTACAGTTACTTACATATTTTGTAAAATTAAATTGTAATACTGAAATGATTTAAAAGAGCAACTATGGAGTTTCTTGCCGATTCTTCTCCATAGATTCTGCTTTCCGAATCGGTGGTAAATGTTAAAAATATGTATTGACGTTTCAAAAGTGCTTCTCGAAGAAGTCTAATTGAATAAATAAATGTTTGAGTTTGAGTTTGAGTATTAAACAACCATTTTAAAAATGTGTAACTTGCCCGCTTTTTGACAGTTTTTAGGTGACATTTGTATATTATTGTGTAATATTTTATTGGACGGATAAGATTTAACCAAGGATTGAAAAATCAGCCCTAAATGACAATTTTGATATTTTTCAGATAAATGAAGATGGCGATAAATGGACCTTGACGTTTCTACCTAGAATAGACTGTCAATGGTTTTTCTACTTTATTAATAAAAATGTTTGAATCAGTTTTATTAAGAGAATATACTTTATTTACAAATCATAAAAAATTACTTGAAAGATATTGCACACTACTCATATCGTTTTGAAAAGTTTGTATAAATGAATAAACTACAACACAATTGTGAAAAACAAAGTAACTACGATTCTAAAGAAAATTAATTTTCATTAGAATATCTTGAAACTAGAAAATCTCTAAAAGGTACAATCAAGATTATCTCAGATTTTTCTGGAATAAGGAAGGTCCTTTGACAAAGTATAGGCTTTCTCGCCCTCTACTTGGTAATAGGTACTATTATACAGGGTGGCCCGTTTTCAGTGGTCCAAAAATTTTTTTCAGCTTGAGAGCATCATGAGTAATCATTTAAAATAAACTTTAGTTAAGCGAAAACTTATGGTTTAGAAATTATGAATTTTTTTTTAAATAATCCGGAGTTTCAATGTTTTTGACACAAAACTACTCTGTTATGAAAACTACTGGACCGAATTGAATGAAATTTGGTATAGGTATAGCGCAATAACCTACCTATTGCGCTATAGGCTCATCTTGTGTAAATAATTACACTGCATTTTTTTATTTTAACTTTTTCTGTAGTTTTTTGAATTTCTCGGCCGAAAAAATCCTGTGAAAAAAAAATGTACCACCAAGGTTTTGCTGGTACTGCTAAAAACTACCTTAACATAAGGTTATTCTTTACACAAAAAATCATAGTTGTCTTTCGATTGTAACATCTTCAAAAACAATATCATGTGCATTAAAACATGAAAATCGAAAAATTACGAAATTTACCATAATTCAATTTTAATCATTTGGAACGGCCAATTTTTGATTAAAGAACCATTTATTGCCATAAAAGTCGTTACAAATCAGTATTCACATGGCTATAAAA
>CAJQZM010026196.1:0-12590 GCA_907164665.1 Colias nastes
AGAAATCATATGTTAAAATGAAGTTAAAACATCACAATTTTAAGGTAAAATGTCTACACTGACCAATTAAAAAAATCTCAAAAAAGTTGTAAAAAGATTTTTATTTAAGCAAAAAAAGAATCCCTTTTCACAAAAGATGATAAAACATTAATGGAATTCCTCAGTTTATTGGATATAATACCAATATCTATAAATAAAATGGATAAAACTATTCTGGTCAGTTTGAAGTTAAATAAGATCATCACAATACGAACTTCATACTTAAAATAAACGTCAACATATAAATTGTTTACATAAGTGTCCTTTACGAATAAAAAGTTACGAATACAAAAATAAATATCGACATAAAAGCACCAGTACATATTTCATCTTATAAAAGTCTGAAAACTTCGTTAAAATTGAAAATATAACTGAAATTGAATACAAAACATTCACAAAACGCACCATTGGAATTAAGTTTTTGCGATATATAAGATATTAAGACAACTTAAAATTATTTACAACGCTATGATTAAAATAATTCATAAAACATACGTAAATATAAAAATAACGGTGCATGATCGATATAAAATACTAATGTACAATAACGTTAGGAACTTAGCAACGTTCACGCTAAAAGTGCACTATAAAATAATTACAATAAAAGACTCCGATCGGCAAAATGTAAAAAATCACTGTATACGTAACTAAAATGATATTAACTAAACAGTTAAAAACTTTAGTAAATGATTCACGCTTATTGCACTCGTTAATTTTAAAATCCAACTTTATATGAAGTAATTGACTGTTAATTGGTAAAATGGGATTTACAATGAGTCCTAATTTAATATGTATAAAACCGCGCAATGTGAATGTGAAATGAAGGTTAAGGATACACCTATAATGCGCTTTCTACAGACTATTGACGTGATCAATAGTCCAAAGCGCCTAAATCTCTTCAGTCTTCCAAATATTCCTAAATAATTTAATTTTAAAACAAATGCATTGTTAGGCTTGCAAAATCTGGAATTACAATGAACAAACACGGAATGTAGAACCAATTTAGAATAATAATCAGTCTTAAAATGGATCAAGATATGCCTTCGCAATTGGCAAGCGATGAGTAGCTACCGTTTCGATGTCTAAACAAACAAATAAATACTTAACACGTAAGTGTACAATACGATCCTTAACTCGATGGCGTACTCTAATTACAATACTTATGTTAAAACTCGCAAAATGGTCCATACGATAATTGTACGCAATAGTAAAAAATCTAGCACGACAGTTATTTACACGAGCACCGCAAAAATCAAATGTCACTTGTCATTGTTATTCACTGATATTCACTGCGACGTTATCACTACAAGCTCATTGGCACATTGTATAACTGAGATGCTGTTGGCACTACACTTCCGTACCATCCTCGCCTTCGTCTTCGAACAGAGGCTCGCTGGGACTCACGTCTGTGGTCGGTTTCTTCTTAGGTTTAGGCGGGGGCCTCGGTGGGATCTTTCCGCTCCTGTTCATCGTCCCGGACTGATTCATGGACATGTTGCTTTCATTCTTTCTCGGATCTTCCTTCGACGGTGAACTGTCTTCCTTTTCGATTCTAGCGTTTCGCCTGAGCGAGCCTGTTTCTGGTTTTCCCCTACGATTCAGTGTGTCAGCATGCGAATCTGAATTTCTATTGTCCATTACAAGTTTTCTCGGCTCGGGTTGAGGAGTTGATGTACTTTTCGCCGTCCAACTCATTCTCGGATTGATAGGTTCCTGTGGACCAGGGGTAGAGAGCTGGGTCGATAATTGTGAACTTATACTATTTCTCGTGGGTGTGAAGGGCGGAGGAACTGGTGATGGAGCAGGTTCTTGTTCCTCAATAGGTGCATAATAAACGGGGTGGGAATTGGCATAAGATGTCGGAGTTGCTGGTAGTGGTCTGTTTCTCATGGGCGAAAACGGCGGTTCTAAACCCGCTTTGTTGAGGGAGAGCACAGAGCTGCCATCCGCAGTTGTTCGTAAACCCAAATTGTCATAAAGCGGTTCCTGTGCTTCAGCGCTTGGCAAAATTTGTGTGCTGGCCGTACTAGACCACGATGGAACTCGAGGTCGTCTCGGTATTGTAACATATCCTTGTCTGGGTGTTACTACTGGTGGTGTGATGGGTGCTGTGAAGGGTGACTGCGATCGAGAATACGGTAACGTTCTGAAGATATTTTGGTTGGTTGTCATGCCGTATATGGGTGAATGGATCGGACTGACTGGGTTCACTTGAAGCCTGCTAGTGTCTGGTACAGTGGACGCGTTGCTAGCTGCGGGAGATATCTGAGCTGCTCGAGCGGGGAAGGAGAGCAGGTCCGGTGGGTATGCTCTACCGTCCGTCCGGCCGTAGTCACCGTTTAGTGCATCTTGTGATCGCTTTTGATGATCGAAGTCGAGCGATCGTTTTTCATCATCATTGTGAGCTGCAAAAGGAAAGATAAATTAATATTTGAAAGTCGACACACTACGTAATAGTTAACAACGGTATTGGTTATCTAACACGATACATCTACTAACAACTATTAACTATGAATGCAACAGAAACGTTAAAATCGTTGTGAGTACGTATATGATAAACTACACATTTGGAGATATTCTCGTATTACTCAATTTATGACAGTATGCTCAAATTCCAAGCTTATTATTCCCATCAATTTTAAATGTCGCAGCTATCCACACAAAATACATTCGTAATTGAATATTTTGTTTTACGGGGCGAAAATTGTTATCAGCCATTAAGGGAATAATTTTGCGTGCAATTATATTCGTACAAATTGGAAATTTTTGATTCATGACAGCTGTAACTATGTGCTTAATTAATAAAACTTACCGAAAACTGAATCGTTGTCAAGCAGGGTTTTATTCAGCTCAGACATTTCCGTGCCGCCACTGGTGATTGATGGTGGAACGTCGTATCTTCGCGGCGGTTTCGTCACAGGATTCACAGCCGTAATCAGGCTCTTTTCCATTTCCGGGATCACTGACCCTTCAATAAGTGCCTCCCCGTTCGAATTATCTGCTTTCTTCTTGTCCGAAGATCGTCTTCTACAGCAGCAGTAACACAGTATTACAAGGATAATCAGCAAGATAGCTGCTGCACATGATACTCCGATTAGAACTGGTAGCATGTTGCTGTCCATTCCTGTAGGTGGTACTATTCCAGGAGCAGTGTGCGTAACAAATAAAGTAACATTTCTTTCTTCAACTCCACCTGAGTTCTTAGCTACACATAAGTACATTCCATTATCCGTACTGCCAGCATCTATTATTGTTAAATTCAACCATCTACTGTTCTCAGTATTGCTCTGCGTTAATACATACTTAATCTCCCCTTGGTATCTATATGTTCCGTCTATTATTTGTGCGTTAAGGACCCAATTCACTTCAGGGAGAGGATTGCCGTTGACTTGACACGATAACGTGATGTTATTATCAGCTGATCGTATCGTACTCTTGACTGAAGGGTACACAATGCTCGGCCGGCAAGCAAAATCACTGGAATCTAACTCCTTCCACAGCTTACCGTTCAATTTAGCTGGTTCGACGCACGATATCGGGGAAGTGTAAAGCTTTTTGCTCATCAACCAATTTCTGAAGGGCTGCAGATAACAATCGCACCGCCAAGGGTTATCGTGCACATCTAAATTGGACAAGGAAGTCAACGATTTTAAAGCGTCTTCTTTTAGGTGCTCGAGCTTATTTCCATCGAGCCTAAGTATATTAAGTTTCGGTACGTTCATGAATGTTTTGACACCGATCTGTACTATACGGTTATTGCTAAGATCGACTTTTTGTAAGAACGGTAGGTTGCTAAATAGACCATCCTCGAGCTTTTCGAGTTTATTATTATTGAGAAGTATCCATCTAATTTTCGAGGTTTCTCTGAACGTTTCCGCGTGTAACGTTTTCAGGTCGTTTTTCGATAAATCCAGTTCGATCATGATAGCGAGACCGCTGAGGCCATTCCTTTGGATGGTTAATAATTTGCAGTCTCGAAGGATGAGTTTTTTAAGATTAATTAATCTGACATCTTCGAAGGCGTGTCGTGAGATTTCGTATAGGTCGTTGCCGGTGAGATCGAGGATTTGAATTTCCGTGCTCAATGTTTTGGGTATTTCGTGAAAGTTAGCTTGCGAGCAGTCGGCCTGCTTGTTGCCGCTCGCCCAAACACATTTGCATTCCTGTGGGCAGTTAGCCGTGAAGTCTGCAGCGACAGTTGTTAGCGCCAGGCTTACAACTAATAGTTTGTGTAGTGTTCGCGCCGCCATTTTAGTTTTCGGAATCTGTAACAAGAGAAAAGTTACTGGTTAGTTATGCACAATTAAGACAGGTGTGTTTTGGGGGGAAACTTATTTCCTACAATGAAAAACTGCTAAATGGGATACACTTTTATACTGACAAGGACATATATATTAAAATTTGTTCCAGAATTAAGCTGAGAATAACACAGGCATGCATTTATAAACAGAATCACTGCAACGCCTTCAGGAAGCATTACCCTCTTTTGGGGCAGTCGCGTCATAAAGTTCAACACTTCATTACAAGGATCGGAATCACATGCCAGCAAATAGCCCGGCCACATATAGCCGAGACACTTAAGGAGCGTGTTTTCGGAAGCATTATAAAGCCAATAAAACGTTGGATCTGAAAATAGAGTCGGCAAAACAAGCACGGGAGTTGAGATGTAGGGTGAGGTCACACTGTGTAGTTTTAAATTATATTGCGTATATTTCTTAATAGATATATCATAAAGTTGAATTTTTAAATAACCATGCTTCAAAAATATACAGGGTCCCCAATACCAAATTTACGTTTTGCCTTTATAGCTTAATGGGTGAAGACGACTAGGTAATATTCTTAGAAATATTCCATTTATCGACAGCGAAATTGAATATTTAATAACTTTTGTGTGAGTATTTATAATTATGTGTGTTTTTAAATATAAATTTTATTTAATACATGAACTTTTGATTCTTACCACGTCTTTCATTCATACTGAATTTCATTTATTACTTCCAATCTACAGTGTGTAACCAGCCTTACAACTCAAAGAAAATCCACATCACAAGAGTATTAACAGATGTAATACGAACATTCATAAACAGAGATGTTAACTTTTTATTCCAAGTTCTATCGACTGTTTATTTTTTTTAGTTTTAAAACTTTATGACCCATAACTTTTAACTACTGACATTTTTATTTAGTGATTCGTTGAAAAGCTCTTCATAAATTAAATTTCCTATACGGTTTAAATTAATAATGGTCTGTTATTTAATTTTATGGTGGTATATGTCAAGTGAGAATGTTGGCATTTGCAGTGTACGTAGGAATAATTATTGTTGCTGTGTTGCTAGGTTTAAATAGAATTTGAAATGTATGTACGGGCTTACAGGAGGAAGAAGGTGCTGAAATGAACTTTTTGTATATTTTCTATACTATATTTTTTAGTAAATGCATAAGTAATCTTTATATTACCTTTATATTAGGTTACGACGACATCAGTAGATAATGTAGTAAAACAAAACACAAAATAAACTATCTTAAAGCTACGTCCCACGCGTCAGAATAATAAATTAAAAATCTTTAAAAAGAAAATATGAGCACAATTTAAGACCACATAAATTATTACAACGTTAATCTCAAAAACCTACATGATAGAACGATTAGTGCATCGATTTAATCCCCTTATTATAACGAGGTTCAGAGCCTTAAGAACAAAAATGTATTATAAAAGTTAATGAATAACTTTTTCCTATCCTTTAGAATATAGAGTACTAGCTTTCCGCCCGCGGCTTCACTCGCTTTGTCTAAAACCTAATAAATTGTATACTAAAACCTTCCTTTTGAATCACTCTATGTATTAAAAAAACTGCATCAAAATCTGTTCCGTAGTTTTGAAGATTTAAGCATACAAAGGGACATAAGGACAGAGAAAGCGACTTTGTTTTATACTAGTATGATGTAGTGATAGACATCACGTTCGCGGCAATTTCATTAATTTCGAAATTATTTCATTATAAAAGTTGTTCGTTAAAATAAATTGTTTATACCTAGAGTTTCATTCTACAGGCGATTTTCACGTTTTGATTGTTCCCGGTACAGAGGCTTTTAAATAATCCCCATTTACAAATTAATTGTAAGGGTCGGGCCACATTTGAAGAAGTCGTATGGTTATGATTGAGCACACTTGGAATTAAATAGCAAGTTAGAATACTCATTTAAATTGATATTTATTTGAAATAAACATTGACATAAATTAATTTAATCGAGTACTTAAAATTACTACTGCTACTCCAATTTGTGATAGAGAGAATTTATTTTAAAACATTTTGAATTTAAAGCTTTTGGCTTGGCATTTGTGCTTTGTACCAAACAAAATCTTAAATTGAAAGTCTATTTCTGGGATGTTTTATGTAGAATAAGCAGTTTCTTAGACAAGTCATGTCTATTTGTAACTTATGGTAATAGCTGTGCCCCGCGGTGTTACCCGCATTGCTCCGCTCCTGTTGGTCTTAGCGTGATTATAATATGTATAAAGCCTATGCCCTATAGTCATCTTCGATAAATGGGCTATCTAACACCGAAAGAATTTTTCAAATCGGACCAGTAGTTCTTGAGATTAGCGCGTTCAAACAAACAAACTCTTCAGCTTTATAATATTAGTATAGATTAATTATCCAGCTCACTTTCCAAATTCTGATTAGATAATGTTATTACTATTTAAGAGAGTGGTGCGTTTCTGTATTGCTTAATTTTTTTTTCAGTGTACAAAAGCCTTTTAAACAGATATATTAAGCACGTAGTGAAACATTTTATCTTAGACAACAATAATTAGTCTAAATATCAGTCCCGCCCACGCTTCGCTTCGTATTCTCGGAAAGAAAACAAAACCAATATAATAAGACCTTCTTTTGTATGGAAAAACGAACGTACCGGGTGTCAAGCTTCTGGGAAATTAATTTTTAAGCCGTTCTTTTATAATATTGAGCTGACACGGAAACTATGTAACGACTAATGAAATGGATTTTATTACAATTTTCCGACATTTAAATTCTTGGAAGAGAAAAAAATAAAAATTAAAAAGTCAAAGATCATAAAATTGATTTCAACTAGACATTCATGAAGAGTGAATGCTCCGGCTTTGTTTTTTTTTTTCTAAATTTGTATGTGACAATTGACAAACATCATCATAAAGGACATTTAAAAAGAAATAATCTGGTAAATGAAACGTTAAAAAAGTTATACCTAGTCCAACGATAAATTATACGAATTTAGCAATTTATATTCAAAATTTCTATGAAAATAAATTCCTGATTTTTATACTCTAACACTTTTGAATAAACTCGCCATATCAAACAAATAACAAGTACAATTTTCAAACCATGATTCCTAGATAATTTAGGATGCTCGTTTCGCCATTTTAGCTTCCCTCAGTATTTCCGAGCTTCTGTGTGCAAGTGAGTGATAGGTGTTGTGTCGCTGAAAACTTTAATTAAATCCCGACCAGGTGTGAATTTAGCTCACCTAGTGCACAAATATAATGCTATCATTAATCTGCATCTAGTAGAATCAAGCAGAATATATTGCTGGATGTTCGCATCACTCGCTTATACAATTAGTGTGTTCTTTCCTAAGATCCATTATTATGCAGTAACTTGTAATACAGGTTTGACCACTTCTTTTTCACAGGAAATATTCAAGGAACCATTTTTAACCT
Organism: Colias nastes; assembly: GCA_907164665.1. NCBI lineage: Eukaryota > Metazoa > Arthropoda > Insecta > Lepidoptera > Pieridae > Colias > Colias nastes. Next base: position 7,739 of record CAJQZM010026196.1, read on the forward strand.
ATAAGAGAGTGTACCTACTAGAGACTATAAGGGGTATAAGGAAAATTGTGTCACTCAATTGTGTGTAGGTAATTCACATTCATCACATAGTAAATGATAAGAGTGGAGTTACAAGCAAATCAGCCATTTCTGATCTAAATATTTCGTAGGATTATATTTAGTGACAGTTACCGAACTGATTTTACAGAGGGTAAAGTACCTTCCATAAGCTACATGATCCGATTGGAGTTTCACCCTAAAAACCTTAATAATAAAGTGGGTTTGTTTATTTATCTTGCATTCACGTCGTAATAGAGAAATTATATGATATGATTTTTGTGTCCGTGATAGAAAGCTAGAGATACTTCTTACTACTATAGATCTTCTTAGCTCAAACATCTTATCTCCATTAGAATTTTCTTTGCCTACACGAGCGCTAGTAGGTACCTTAAGCAATATCTAGTTCACACCATATAATTCTGTTCATGAGCGTCTCTCGCAATTTAGTATTAAGATAAATGTCTCAGAACCTGTCAGGGTTAAGCCTTGAGCATCGGTCGTAAGCCTCGTTAGGCCCGCTACGCACTGTGATAATTACAAGCATTCGCGCGGCAAGTAATTCGCGCTCCGTGTGATCTGAGACTTATAATTGTGAGTCGAATGGTGTGAGGTATAGGCGACAGCGATTTTAGTGTAGAGAACTTTATGAGCGATAGAGATTTTTAGGGCGGTTGGGGCGAAATTATGCTATGAATTAATTTTTAATATCGATAGTAACTAGTAAGGCAAAACATTCATGTTAAAAATGTGCTTTCAAGTGGAAGTATGTAAGGATATAAAATCACCTGTTATTTTGTTGCAATTCTATATAAACATTTTCCCATTTCGCTATTCAAGTACTAAGTAGTAAGTACTGTACAGATTTTATTAAGTTTCACAATATTGTAGCTTATGCAAATGAGCTAATGGCATTTAGTCCTGGTTTCGGCCCTGATTTTATACCCGATACACAGCTTGTAATACACTATGATAAGTCAATCTTACCACCCAATCTCAGCAGAATCTACGAAACAACAATAATTTTCCAACAAAAACGCAATCGCTCATAACATAAACCGCGTATCACACAATGAAATACCATATAAACTTATCTCTTTCGCGTGTGTAATGTCGTAATTTGGAGTCGCGATATTGACGAAGGGAGACGCAGGGGCAGGGAGAAGGGAGACGGGGGAGGAGTGAGACCTTATGAGGGTAAGGCGCTATTGACAGACTAATTCTGTTTGTGCTTGCTTGGAAAAAATGTTTCGGCTAGATTGTGAGATTTCGTATTTAATTATTTTCGTTTAAATACTATATTTATATATTATGGAATTTAAGGCACAAAACTATTGACAAAATTTCTATGACTACATATTGCATAGACTGTATGTTAAAGGATGTTTGAATAAAGTTACTTACTTATAAGCAACTGTTCATTAACTTCCTGTTTAATAATTAATTTAATGTATAAGATGAACAAATATTACTTGCCATTTCTGTTAAAGCAAGGTGTCTACATATTAGCTACACCCTTTCTCAAAACTATAACCCAAAACCAAAATAGTAATAAATAAATAATAAAACAAATTGGACAAATTGTCAATTTTAATCAAGAGTCCGTCTCAAGCGTCAACACGACCCATTGGTAGTAAATATTAACAAAGGCTATCCCACACGAACATACGTGACGAACATCTACACAGAGCATGCTTGTATACATAGATATTATATTTTCACATAAATTCAATTAAAGTGATATTATCTAGGTATACTTAATATTATAAAGCTGAATAGTTTGTTTGTTTGTTTGTTTGAACGCGCTAATCTCAGGAACTATGATCCGATTTGAACAATTCTTTCGGTGTTAGATAGCCCATTTATCGAGGAAGGCTATATATTATATCATCACGCTAAGACCAACAGGAGCGGAGCAACGCGGATAAAACCGCGGAGCAAATCTAGTTAAGAATAAGTGCATTGACTGATCATCGCATATTACCAGTTTATAGTGTAGATATAAAAAGTATGTTACTGAGTAACTTATAGGGCTATGTTAAATTTATGTATTTCTGTCCGTCTGATTTCTTGTAGGTATATCTACGAAATATATTTTTTACCATTCACATGTCTTGTACAAAAAAACTTCGGTGAGCTCACGGTTTAATGAGTAACATGGGTTATTTGTCATTTGGAATATGAATTAGGGTCGCGTTACATTCATATAACCGTCATATTTCATAAGTTTCATATTTGTAGTCTAATTTTTGCTCTACAATAAATAATTTATTTATTCTATACGAATGTTTTTGATACATTTCCATAAAACTCTTGCTCAAACAGTGTAAATGTTTTTTAACCTTTATACCTATAACGTAATCATTATTATAGTAATAGGTATATAAATAGGAAGGTAGGAATATATTATGTAGGAAAATATTTCGTACACTTTTTTTAAACATAAAAATATGAATTCTTCCTTACTAAAAATCCTTCACAATATCCTATAAGTACATACCTACTTAATATTTTAAATAACTAAAAAATACCTTCAACCATATCAATACCTTTATTCCATTTCACTAGATAAATAGCTATTTCCAATACAAATGCAGTTTCCATACTTCATAATAGTTCTGGCCGCAAATCATCTGTTGGTTGCACCCTCTTTTGTTGAAGTCGGTTTTTCACAAGAATAGTGTTCTATTTACATGGATAGGTACTAATTAGCTGTTGATACTTTAATTATTTACATAATATGATATCATATATATATTTTATAATTAGCTAGTATAACCTTATTATGCTGTATAATTAAGTATTGAGATTCAACGTATAGAAAATAATTCTGTGTATTTGATTTTGTATAGTGACTCTTACTATTCAGTAAATAATATTGATCATATTATAAGGTTATATTAATTATTACTATTTAGCTTCTTTTTATAGCAATACGATGCTATTCACCAACAATAAAAAATATCCTACCAAACTATAATACGCCAAAAATATACCATCTAACATCACAGGCATGTACCATAATTCATACGTGACGTATAGCTGTAATAAAAGGGAAAACATCGAGGAAATATCTCGAATATTATAAGTGGCCCCTTGATGGGACTGTCCCCGTGGGCCAAGATACCTACACGTGTTATTTATCAACATATTGACCAAACTGACCGTTTGGCTGATCCATTTAAGGTGACAAATGTTATGAATTTCCAGAAAAAGTGTATCGAAAATTGAAAAATTTGTGTGATAAAAAGTAGTATTGGTATTCATGTCATGAGGATATAAAAACGGTTGAGGGTAGACGTAAAATAGTCATAACTTTGTCTGTTATGTGGTCACACCGCGACCGTCATAGAAGTACGAATTATGTCGTTATTGAATAGTAAGAATGAAACCGCGTAAAAGATAGGAATAATAATAACGAATAAATTATTTTTGCTTTCAGTAATGTCTTTAACTATAGGTACTATATTATGTACTGTTTAGATTGCTTCCTATTGATTGTGTATCAAAATATGCAATTGTGTTTCCTTAGAGTATACCTATATATTTTATGCTATTGGTGACGTAGTTTTTACTTGTCTAATGGCTGTTTATACTCTGTGGTTTATGATTAATAAATGTCAGTTTTTATTGGAACCCAAGCTACGCGGTTGTATGTTATGTATAAAGAAATTATCGAGATGTCTCATTAAAAGAAAATTCTTCAGAATTACTTAGACTTACAAATGCAATAGACAGACAAATAAACAAATTATATTACTTTATTATCCTAGTATCTATAAACAATTAATATAAATAAAACATGGATCTCTATAGTATCGTAATTAGAGATAAACCGCAAGGCCGACAGTGGTCGACACACCACTAGTGTTTTCTAGCACTGCTATAAATTTATTTGAGTAAATACTACTTACAATGTAATATTGTTTCGTGTATCAAATATTATATACAAATGTTTACTTATTAATATGACATCTATTTCGGCCTAAAATCTCAAAAAATATGAAAGATTTTCATAACTAACTAAAACTAATACCCTATCTTTCAGATGGAATACAAAATTATATAATTTAATGACAACGTCATCTCCTCTGGTGTATAATATTTTAAAAATATGCAGGTACTTAAAAAAAATATATAATTAGCAACAATATTATAGCAGAGATTTCACTTCCAGTCTACAAAACATCATTTTCTTTTAGATTCTAATATAAAAAAGTCTTATTTCAAAATCTACATACTCCACATTTCTCATTTAAACAATTTTAGGGCCGATTTTTCAATGCTTGGATAAAACTTATCCGTCCAATAAAGTATTACACGATAATATTAAAATGTCACGTAAACTGTCAAATGCGGGCAATTAGAATAAGTTTTTAAAATGGTAGTTTTATACATTATTCGACGAATAAGTTTTAACCAAGGATTGAAAAATCAGCCCTTAAAGGAAACCAATTCCCCTTTATGATGCAATTCCTGCAATCAATTCACACAAACAATAATTCCAATTACGTTTATTAAGGTCATTCACGGTTGCTTCAGAGAAAGTACATTTGTTAATTGACGTTAAACACCGTTACTGGCTGCGCTTTTATTGATAATGTTTGTGTTTTTCATTGTTTGCCAATCAAAGTGTAGTGCGTTATAATTTTTTAAGTGTTTGCTTGTGTATTGTATCTCTAATTGCTTGGTTTTTCAAAATATGAAAAGGAATCTATTTTATCGCTGTGATAAACAAAAAATAATTGTGTTTGTTTTTATAAAGTAGCTCTACAAATTAAAAAGAAATCTAAAGAAGTTACATTTAGTGTACTTA